>JAFBJS010002683.1:72484-128503 GCA_016785265.1 Paraplagusia blochii | reverse complement strand
GTCCCTCTTATGCTGACACTTAATCGGACTTTTCTTCATCGTTATCTCACAGGGACTTTCCTGAAAATGCTTTTATTTGCATGGATTTATTTCCCCCCTTCCAAGTTCCACTTCACACATGTTTTATTGGGAGTCAGAAGAAGAAGAAGGAACAATGGGACTAATGAAATCGCACAAAAAAACACCCTGTGTGAATTTTATGGCCATATTCGTTGTTAATCATTAAGTAGGTTGGGGTTATCCAGATATTATTTATAGATATAAACCCTCCTCCCTCATTAGCTAAAGACAACAATTCTGCTTTGTAGTATGTAGTAGGGCTGGGTTAGAAAAATAGATTAATCGATTTTAATTGATTTTTTTTTTTTGTTAATAGGACGATATCGATTCATAAATCCAAAAATCAATCTTTTTTTTTACTTCTGTTCCCGACAACTTTACGTGGACTCATGCACCACAGGTGATCACGTATTTACGTGGTTACGTGCGAGTTAACACACTCGCACGTAAAACAAATGTAAAAACAACATGGCACTAAAATCTAAAATCTAATACTAGAGTCTGCCTTGTAATTTTGGGTCAAGTCATGTTAAATAAAAAAAAAATAAATTTTTTATGAGCAAATGGATTAAGTTTCAATTTTAGCTTTGATTCTTCTGAGAATAACGTTGGTACCGAACTATAATTGATATGACAAAAACTGAATCGAAAACCGAAACGAATCGTGAATTGAATCGAATCGAACCCTTGTGAATCGAATCGATTTAGATTTGATTCACAAATTTGAATCAATACCCAGCCCTAGTATATAGTGCCTTACTGAAGGTTTTTGTTCTTGTAATTTACAAAAACCAAACTCTCCAGTCATGCAGTGTGTGTCTGTTGGTGAGCGAGTGTTTTTAAGTACGTTCTCTGAGCCAGAATGTGCTTGTTCTTCCATGACAGCTGTAGTCAGTACTCAGGTGAGCACAGTTCCATTAATCAAGACTCTCCTTAGGAGGAGACAACAGAGGAGTTCATACTGGGATGGACAGACTGTCAAGGGAAGATGGAGAAGCATACAGTTTAGTAAAGAAAAACGAAGGCTTTTAACAGTTAACTGTGTCAGGAAACATCCTAGGGGGTTAAATTAGAGTAAGCAGACACCAAACACGAGCACAAACTTTAGAGGTAAACAGAGCTCCCAGTAGTCTTTTAGTTTTAGTGCTATATCTCAGATTAGGAAACGCCAAATTAAAAAAATGATTTGAATTATAGAATTATTAGATTGGAATTTTAGAATAAAAAGTAGATCTGTGCAGTAGGAAGGTCAAACTGTATTCTTATTTTAATCACTAACCCCGTAAAGACCTTTCAATTAATCTAGCAAATTCTCACATTCAAAATGAATATTTATTCATTACAAACTATTGTGATTTAAACATGGATTTACATGCCTACAGTTCTGTATAGAACTTCAAACCCTGCAACAGGAACAACAAATCCACTGTTTGATTTTTATCCGTGCTAATGTTTACTCGCTCAGATATTTCCCAGTCCCTTTCAGAAGCACAGATGCCTTTGGGGTTTTTTTCTTCAACTTTTTAGAAAATATCACATGTCATCTCCAATTTCCAAATATGGTGAACCAAATAACATGCAACATTTGATCATTTTTATTTATACTAAAGGCAGGAAGCAAACTCCTTGTCATTGTGATCTACGCAATGGGAGCAGTGTGTGGGGACTAGGGCTGGGTTTAAAAAAATCAATTAATAGATTTTAATCGATTTTTTTTTTTTTTTTTTTGTTAATAGGACAATATCGATTCATAAATCCAAAAATCAATCTTTTTTTTCCTTCTTTTCCCAACAACTTTACGTGAACTAATGCACCACAGGTGATTACGTATTTACATGGTTAACAAATGGAAAAACAACATGGCACTAAAATCTGAAATCTAAAACTAGAGTCTGCCTTGTAATTTTGGGTCAAGTCATGTTAAATAAAAAATGCATGATGGATTAATATGACTGCCTTGAGTAAATTTGTGATGGAAATAAATGTAAAAAAATTACATTTTTTTTAAACGGATTAAGTTTTAATTTTAGTATATACTATAATTGATATGACAAAAATTAAATCGAAACCGAAGCGAATTGTGAATTGAATCGAATCGAACCCTTGTGAATCGAATCGATTTGGAAAATTTGAATCAATACCCAGCCCTAGTGGGGACAGTGCCATGCTCGGTGGACCCCAGTAGTCGGGTCCCTGGCAGCTGGTGGATTTGAACCTGGAACCTTACAAATATGGTTCCTTAACCACTAGGACACCACTGCCTGAAAAGTGTTTTTAAATTATTGTTATTAATATCTATTTTTTGCATTAATTCTAATATTTTCCTAGCTTTCCAATTCAAGAACAGGCATATTTTTTCTGAGGTCGTCATGTTTTTTTTTTATGTTCTCTGTGATAATGTCAGAGAATAAACAGTCAAGATTGGTTGACTTTATTTGTGCACACAATTGAAAGTAGTAACAGTTGTTTCCCCTATGGGGAGGCACTTAGAAATTTATTTCTTATCCTCATTACAGCAATAATAAACAACACTAAGTGTGAGCTACTGATCCACTTGTTGCACGGTCAGATTTTAGTGGGGTTATTTCAGCGACTCCGCTGCTCTACTGGGAAATGTGACCGCTGGCCCACATCCTATAAGATGGCTCGTTTCCTAAAGGACTAAGTGAAGTGAGAGAAAAATTAGGGCAGACACACAAACCAGAAAGCGCCTGAGGGCTGTGCAGTTTGTTTACATGAAAAACCCAAATTTTGACCTCATCCCTCCCTCTTGGTGCTCTCTGCCCCATCTCTCTGCCCTTTTACCACATGACTCATGTCTTCATCTCTCTTCATTTTTTGTAAAGAAAATGTTTTCCAGCACATGAGTTCTTGCCGGTGAGCTTTCTAGATGTGCAATCCCAACATAAGACAACACTCAGTATCTGTGTCTAATACATTTAGACACATTTAGCTACTTTAGATCCTTTGCACAGAAAATTTAGGCCAAATAAAACTCTCTTTCCTGGTAACTGGACTAAAAACTAGTGTCTAAATTGCAGACCAGAAAGTTTTTATTACAACTTTCCCATGATATTTTAGTGTAGTGTAGGTGGCCTAGCGGTTAAGGAATTGGACTTGACTTCAGGTTCAGATCCACCAAACAAAAATCTGAATCAGCATTGGATTGGATTGGTTTAATCAATGCTGCAACATTTTTGGAAACATCTCACAAAACAAACAAACAAACAAAAAAAAAAAAAGAAAAAGAAAAACAGCCACTTGGCTCAACTATTAAGTTCAGGCTTCAGGTTCTAATCCACCAGCTGCCTATTTGCTACTGAGCACCCACTTGAAGGCTAACAGTATAGTGCAGTGTGATTTGGGTGGCAGTCGTGGAGACTTATGCCCCTGCGACAAGGAAACGGATAAGAGAGGAATGAGTGAATTGTGGTGTTAGTTTGTCATAATTCACTTTTTCTGTGCCAACATGTAATAATTTAGAAAAATACAAAATATTATGACTGAAACTAGTTTCTTGAGATATAAAATGTTCTTTCTCTGCAAAAAGCATTTGGAAGATTCCTTTAAAATAATCTTTTTTTTGTTGTTTTCCTCAGCTCCATCTATTTGGCCCTCACTTCTGTATTCATTTACCTCTCCTACAGATGATCTCTGGCTTTTACCGAGCAGCTGCTGTCATCTCCTTCGTGTCTAATCTTTTGGCCTCACAACAAAACCTCTGTTTCTCAATGGCCTTGGGAATTCTACTGTAGGCCCATCAAATGACACACTGACTCACACAGAGGGGGGGAGGATGCATTCCATATTGACCCTCTCTCTTCGTGTTTTGGACTGCGTGCACATGTGTGCCGGTGTGTGTGTGTGTGTGTGGCTGTTTTGTTCAGGGTGTGTGTGTGTCACTTTGAATAACTTCCTGTTACTGCTTGTTGCTGTGCTCCAAAGCCAAACCGTTTCCCTCTTCTCTCTGCCTCCCTCCATCTGCCCGCGCCTCAGCCACCGCCACCGCTTTTGCCCCGCCCTCTGTGGCCGGGCCACAATTCAATTTAGATAAATTCCAACTGGAATTCGGTTGAAATTCCCCCTAAACGACCAATTAAACTAACACAGACAGACAGTTTGTCTACAGAACTGTTTGGCGTTTCATCAAGTGCGCCTCTAAGTGCTTTGATATGAATCTCAAAAGTGCACAGGAGTCGACTGGACAATCGTGTACGCCTCAGTGTTGAGGTTTCATCAGCTGGATTACATTATTACGCTGTGGGATCCAAATGTTCCGGACCACATTTCCTTAAGTCTCAATGTTGAAGTGGTGTCAGAGCCACTTGGACTGAAGTTCTCAGTGAGCCCTTGCCTATGTGTTTGTGCTGTAAAATAAAAGCTCACTTCTAGACGTCAGATCTACCCAGAACCATATGAGAGCAGCGTTTTCCTCCACATTTCTGGACTTGATTTGTTTGTGTTTACGTTGCACAATTACAGAGAAACCAGGGCTTTTAAACAAAGTCACGTAGGATGGCGTTCATTAATTGAACAGAGGTTTGGTATGTGACTTTGTTTTTTTTTTCAAGCTTTGGGGTTTTGACTCAGCTTCAGATCCCTGTAATTTGAGCAAAACGTGATGGACCATAAAAAAAGTTGCATTTCAAGGGTGTTTCCTGTAATCTGGCAGCCCTTATAGACAGCACCGCTGTTTATTGTGACCGGCTCAGGGAAAAGACGGCAGGGGATATGCTTTATTTTCATTCAGTGTTGTTGCCTGACTGGATTGACAGCAGACACTTGTTTCGAGTTATATCCCAACCCGATGTCGCCTGTTATCATAAACCAAATCAAACTTGCGGAGAAAGACGCACACGCATATCTGAGCTGACAGCTCTCTGTTTTTACACTCAAATTTTGTCCTGTTCCACTCAATAGACGACAGCGTACAGGGACGAAAATATATACAATCTTCAAAAATTCTTCCCATAAGCATTTTTTTTTTCCCAAATATGTCTTCTCTTCCCTATTTGCCATCCATTTTGCATGGCCAGCAGTCTCCGCGACTGCCATTCAAATCACATTACCATACCTTCCTGAAGTGGTGAGCCTACTGGGAGCCAACCATCCTAACTGGTATTGGATCCTTGCCCAGGACGTGGGCCCTGGAGTTCAAAACTAGTGATAGAGACATTGACTCTGGGCCAAAGTATTTATCATATAATTGTAGCCAAACGTCTCAGTATATATATGCTTGTATAAACTTGTCTACTGACATAAACCAATGGTACAAAATGATACCTATTAAACATCATGTTTAAGAGGTTGTACAGCTGGAAAAGTGTCAGGAGTGATTTGCGATAGAAGCGTGTGAGCTAATGTGAAGGGAAAGGTTTACAGGACAGTTGTGAGACCAGCCATGATGGTTTAGAGACTTTGGCAGTAGGCATAAGACAGGGGGCGGAGGTGGAGGTGGCAGAATTAAAGATGACAGGATCAGGAATGAGGACATGTTCAGAGGAGGGTTAGTGGGTACATTGGTAGAAGAATGATCCTAGAGATGGACCTACCAGGTAGGAGACAAAGAGGAGATTGATGGATGCATTGAGGGAGTAGAAGATACAGAGAACAGGGGGGAGATGGAAGATGTTTTTTGCTTGTAATTGGGAAATCACAGGAAACATGAAGTAAGTGCTTTCATTTACTTCCATTGAGAGAGCGGGAATTCATTAAAATGTTAAGGTCGCCTTTGCAAGTAAATTGGAAACATGTTTACGGTGTTAGATATCACTTTAACATGTATTTCCTCTTAACTCCCCTGTTCTGTTGGCCTCTGGAGGTTAGGACATAAAGAGCTGATTCATTTATTCATCTTCAACTGGGTCACAGTCTCCACAACTCCCACACAAATCACACTGCTCCATACTGCGAGTCTTCCTGCAGGTGGTGGACCCACTGGAAGTTACGTGGGTTGCGACGGTGCTATGCTTAAAACACCTGATTGGCAACCTGGCAGCTGGTGGATGCTTCCTTAACCGCTAAGCCAAAATGTTTTTTTCTTGCTTTGTGATATGTTTCCTAAAATGTTGCAGCACTGATTTAACAAATCCAACAATTTATTTAAATGACAATACTGATAAGTAAAGTACGTTTCCAACATCCTTACATTCTATGAGCAGATGTTAGTAGTTAAACACTTTTGCCATGTGCACTACTTTGATTCAAGAGAGGGAAATACTTTGCACCTGGAACGTGACAGTTTTTTGTTCAGAATGAAAAGGTTTCTATTCTGCTTGTACAGAATTACTTCTGCGTCTTGTACAGAAGTTGGATGGTATTTGTTTTAGATTTTAATTAAATGGATTTTTGATTGAAAAATCCAAAAGAAAATTCAGAGGAAAGTTTGTGTGTAGGTCAAACTCCAACAAAATGAAGGAGGAAACACAGACAAGTGTGAAGTTTTGACGCTGTAGCGGGAATCGCTGCTGACATCCTGACAAGGAGGTAGGAACTGAAGGGAGGGAGGGAGAGATTAGAGAGGGAGTTGGAGAGCAAGGGAGAGGAGCGAGGTGGTAGGTCAACTACAGCCACATGTGAAGTGTGGCAATGACATCTGGACCACTCCTTCTCTTTTTTTTCACTCCGTCTCATTCATATTTTCCTGACTGTGTTGTCATCAGCTCTTTATCTGTCTCCCTGATTTTCTGAGCTGTTTGTATTTGGACAAAAAATTGAAGACAACCTCAACAACTGTCATTACTGCTGTAGGCAGTTGCACCAACCGAAACTGCAACACAAAGAGCACCAAACAGTTGTCAAAACAATGTTCTCTGCCTTCAATGTTTAGTAATGTTTAAGCTTCACGCACCCCTGAAGGCAGAAAAACACCCAGCTTGTTTTTAACACTAAAATGCCCAGGGGCGGTCATTTTGACCTTTTGGAAATTACAAAAGAAATACCTTGTCATATAAAAACGTAGAAGCCTGTCTTTTCTTGGACTTATTTCTTGGAAATATTTCTACATTCCACTTCAAAATATGTTTTGAAAAAAAAATGCAAAAAAAAAGACAAAATGCAAAGAAGAAAAATTTGATTCTACCTAGTAACAGTCAAGATGAACGTTTTTTACGAATATGAACGATTCGTATTTTTTTTTGTGCAGCAAGTGTCACAGTTTGGTTACCAGGGTGACTTTCATTGCCTTCAACTAAGCTTGGGTGTCAGTAGGGAAGTGTCTTAGTGTCTGTTACTGAACAAATTGAGAGTAAGGAGGAGAAATTTGACTGTTGTCCAAGCCTTGGAGCTCTGTCAAAACCAGCTGTCTGACGAGTGGGGCGCAGCCATTTAAGAGGAGGATACGTCTCAATCTGATGAAGGATACAGTGCACCAATGGTTTCCTCAGCAATGTACACAGAGGTGTTACAGACGGAATTCAGGCTGGGAAGCGGCACAACACATGGAGCGGATTGGCAGCTTACTGTGTAAAAAAAAAAGTGGCAAAAGTTGTTTTTATAACATATTAGACCAAGCTGGAATAAATACACACATCATCTTGTTCTCTTCAGCCATGTACACGGCACATCTCACAAACAAATCCCACACAAAAGAAAAACTACATCAGGAGAAGCAGACAATGAACCTCAGGCAGTGGAAAAAAAAAGAAAGAAATCGAGGCAAAAAAAATCATTTCACAAAACGGAAATAAACTAGGTGACTAGGAACTGATGTCTATGGTGCATAACTGTGCACTTTATGTTAACAGTTTCTTGGTAACACTAAGCTCGGATTAAGTGGCATGAGCCGTGGATTTGAGATAATGTGAATAATAAATAAAACATTTGGGGAGCAGTGTTGGCCTGGCGGTAAGGAAGTTGACTTGGGAAGGGTTCAGGTTTTAATCCACCAACCAGACATGGGGACTCGAGTCTGAAACTCGGACTTAAGTCGCACAAACAAAGACTTGTGACTTGCCGTGTAAGACTCGAGACTTGACTCGGACTTCGGTGTTATGACTCGTGACGTCCATAATCAAGGAATTAGCTATTTTATCATTTATCTTATTTCATTTTGGGCTTCCCAACACCATGGTAAAATAGCAGGCAGAAGTAGTTCACTCCCTTACGGCGTGCTAAGGTTTGTAACGCATGCATGCTGCCTCAAGTTTAGGTTTCATATCACAGTGACCATGGTGGCGGTAAGCCAGACTGGAGCGATTCCTTTTGTCATTGCATTTGCTTATAAAGACTTTGCGCAGACATCCAATAAGCGGACGGCTACTTGTAAGGAGTGTGGCGTTAAGATAAATGATGCTGGATAAACAACGTCAAACTTTCTCAGGCACCTCAGAACACACAAAGATAGGTCAGTGGTCAAAGGGAAGCTGGGCTTGTGTGGGAAGATAACGTTACTGTTAGCAAACTAATTCAGCCACAGTTATAGTCTGTTGGCTAGTTTTATAGTTCCCCTCCCCTGACGTTACCGTTTTATTTTATACTTCAGGCCACTATGTTTAGCGGCAAGTAGCAGCCTGCGTGTATTGAGCCTAACGTTGATTCTATGCATTAATTAATGGCTGTTTTAGTTTAGACTAATGTCACTGACATAACAGAAGTGGAAAGACTCGAGTTTCAAAGATTCAAGACTTGACTTGGACTTGTGCATAAAGACTCGAGACTTGACTTGGACTTGGAAAAAGTGACTTGTGAACATCTCTGTCACCAGCCGACCTACATATCTTTCAGTGACTTCACAGTCCACAGGGAGACTTATTGTATTGTGCAGATGGTGTGGCCCATCTCTCAATTTTATTAACATTTTGTCTGTCAACAAAGACTTAGATAATTGCTGTTTAGTAAATTGTTTCAGATTGTAACTAATGCATTTCATTGCAGTCTGTTGTGCTTTGAACACACGTGTCTTCTTATGGTGCACATAATACTATTTTATTTTTTCTTCTCTCACATCATATTGAGTCCAAAGGTGAACTGGTTGTTGTCGTCCTTGACTGGAGCAGCAGCTTAAACACACTCACATTTGGTTCACAGTGGCCTCTCTGACACCAATCCCACAGGCTGTCACACACACACACACAAACACACACACACACACAGGTACACAGAGCGGTCGACCAAAGGTGTACTACAGTTTTTATCAGGTTCCCAGTAATGGCGTTTCCCTGACTGATGATATTGTACACAGATAGGTACAAATAATGACGGAGCGACAACATGCTATTTACCTGGTTGAACCTTGAGGTTTCCAAGGGGACCTATTAGTTGGTTGGCTGTTTGACCTTTGCTCTAGCGGGTGGTCCATCATGCGCATGTGTGTGTCTGTTATGAGCTCAGATAATGAGGGTCAGGGCATCAACATGGGGTCTGCAGAAAGATACACTGTGTTCCATCAGTGAAGAAAGGAAGGAGAATGAGCATGAGGAGAGGCAGAGATTGAACTTCAAGTTTTCTACATATGGCAGTTGATTTGGGAATGGTTGGGAGTTCATTTATAGTCCTACCACCAACAATCACACAAAAACACTCAGCAGGGAGTGTGTTTGTGGTAAATAAGAGGTGCTGAATTGAAAGGGTATGTGCTAATGATTTCCTGTGGACACTTCTGATATTAAACGCCTAATTACTATTTAAATAACGGAAAAAATCCAGAACGTATGATTTAGGATGTGACGTGCAGATGATATCTAATGTATCGCCTATCTCGATGAGGGACATGTTCTCGTTTGGGATGTTTTGCTCCTGCTCATGAGACTACAGTACATTCTTTTGAGTCCGTGTTTTTCTGAGACTTGTCCCAGTGGAAATCCCCATTTACTGCAAAATGGTTTCACTGTTAAATTGTCTGGTCAAAATCTGGCTCTGTGTGATTTAGTTCCTGGTTGCCGTAACTTAGCAGAAGTCCATTTTCCCATACAGTACAATATGCTTTAAAGTCCATCTCTTTCATAGGTATTGACATGTAGTGTGGAAAAAAGATAAAAAAAAAATCAGAATTTCTTTCACGCCTCAACAGCGCTCCATAATTATCCCAACTCAGTACAGTGATGCACACAGAGACCTGAAATTCTCATTATGTCAGTAAAGTGGACACAGCTCAGCGTGTAGTCAGAATAATTCAGTTTGAGTGTAAAACGCTCAAGTTGCAGTGGAGCAAATTTATCTCTTAAGGCGAAGCGCCCGGTTATGGGAAATGCTGCATATCAGTGATAGCCAGCACAACCAAGCAGCTGTGTCAACACTCTGAAAGCATCCTTGTGCCTCGCACGGACATTTTTGCATTTTTTTTATGCTCTGCTACACAAACACTGCCCATATCATTAGATAAAGAATATAGACAGCCTTCTTATGTAATGCTTGTTGGTTGTGAGATGGATATGACGGCCTGTCATTGCTTGGCTATTACTTCATAGACAGATCCCTGCTCTGTTTTTGTCTGACTACTAGGGCTGGGTTAAAAAAATCAATTAATCGATTTTAATCGATTTTTTTTTTTTGTTAATAGGACGATATCGATTCATAAATCCAAAAATCAATCTTTTTTTCCTTCTTTTCCCAACAACTTTACGTGAACTCTTTACGTGCTTACGTGAACTTTACGTGACACGTGCGAGTTAACACACTCGCACGTGTAAAAAAACAAAACAACAAAAAAACAGCATGGCTCTAAAATCTAAAACTAGAGTCCGCCTTGTAATTTTGGGTCAAGTCATGGTATAACGACTGGCCCATGAAAATAGACCAAGACATTCAACTGGTACGTGGCGCAAAAAAGCTTGGAACACTCCCAGAGGAACACTCCTCTAGACAAACAGTTGAAGAGTTGTTTTGGTCACACCTTTAGAGGCAGAAACTGCTCCTGATGTTAATGAACAGTTTTTTTTGTCACATGTCGTTATGTGAATGGAAGTCGTTGTCACTAGGGCTGGGTTAAAAAAAACGATTAATCGATTTTAATCGATTAATCGATTCATAAATCCAAAAATCAATCTTTTTTTTCCTTCTTTTCCCAACAACTTTACGTGAACTCTTTACGTGCTTACGTGAACTTTACGTGGTAACTCGCACGTGTAAAAAAACAAAACAACAAAAAAACAGCATGGCTCTAAAATCTAAAACTAGAGTCCGCCTTTTGGGTCAAGTCATGGTAAATAAAAAATGCATGACGGATTAATATGACTGCCTTGAGTAAATTTGTGATGGAAATACATGTAAAAAAATAAATTTTTTTATTAGCAAATGGATTAAGTTTCAATTTTAGTTTTGATTCTTCTGAGAATAACATTGGTACCGAACTATGATTGATATGACAAAAACTGAATCGAAAACCGAAGCGAATCGTGAATTGAATCGAATCGAACCCTTGTGAATTGAATCGATTTAGAAAATTTGAATCAATACCCAGCCCTACTGACTACATGTTCAGTACTCCCATATACAGACTCAGATTACTTTTCACCTGTTCTACAGTATATTCCTACAGTATATTCTTGTATTCATGTCAGTTACAGCAGAATCCCAAGTGGGGCCTTACCTTTTTATAGCCTATTGTAAACTGGGTCTTATTTTGGATAGTTGTGAAGTGTGTCACCGTACAGTTTCAGAGCAATGTCTTTGTGTTTGCTGTGTTCATGTATGATATAATTAGTAGGAGTTCCATCCTTAATAATGATAAAATGAAATGTTATGATCTGAATTAAGCTCATTCAGTCACTCATCCATCTTCATATGCTTGTCTGTTGACCCGGTCCCAGGGGCAGCTGGCGCCACCCAAATCACATTGCTAGGTATTGCGAGCCTTCCTGTGGGTGGTGAGCGCACTAGAGTGTGTGTAGGTCAGTACAGTGCTCTGCTCAGAGCACCTCAGTGGCAACACGACAGCTGGTGGATTCAAACCTGATGCCCTGTAGACCCGAGTCTGCTTCACTAACCACTAGGCCACAACTGCTGCCTCCAATTTAGGTTCTGCTGTCACTGTTGTCCAGAGATATTTATTGTATAAGCATCGTAGAATATCTCTCTACATACACATGCGTTTTACTTCTGAAACTTTGACGAAGGGAAGGTCACTGTCTAAACATTCAATATATTTAATGTACTATTTAAAAACAATACGGCCCACAATACGGTGTGAGATTTAACTGCTATTTCTCCCTTTACTTTTTAGTTATTATTAGTGTTGAAATGTTGAGTTCATGACAGATACGTTTTTACACATTCACCAACTTGGAAGACACACTTTTCTTTATGTTTTATTTATTTAAGTAATAACACCAAAACGTAAATAATAGGGAGCTAGTACTATTTTTTATCTCCATTGTTTGTCATGATTTCTCTTAGAAAGTTTAATAATAATAAAGATAGTAACAATTTAGAAACTGACACAAATTTCACACTAAGCAACCACATATGGAACATACACAATAATACATTAATATATTATAATCTGTATTCATTTTATGCACAATATATTGTCATGGGTCGGCAGTGATGGCCTAGTGGTTAAGGTACAAGACTTGAGTCCGCGGGGCTTCAGCTTTGAATGTTGCCACTGAGGTCTACTGATCATAGCACCCTCCCGACCCACATAACTTCTTCTGGGCTCTCCACCCACAGGAAGGATGACAATATGGAGATTTGGGTGGCAGCAGCTGCCCCTGCAACCTGGGAACGGACAAGCAGAAGAAGATGAATGAATGAACGAATGAATGAATAATTTTGTGGAAGTATGGAAGTGCCTAGTGGAAGTAGTGGTAGATTTTCTCACTAGGTCCTTCTTCTTCTTCTTCTTTCGGCTTATCCCGTTTTTTCAGGGGTTGCCACAGCGAGTCAACAACTTCCATCTCACCCTGTCCTCCGCATCCTCCACTCCAACTCCAACCACCTCCATGTCCTCCCTCACCACATCCATAAATCTCCTCTTTGGCCTTCCTCTTCGTCTCTTACCTGGTTGCTCCATGTCTAGCATTCTTCTCCCAATATAACCACTGTCCCTCCTCTGGACAGGTCCAAACCATCTTAATCTGGCTTCTCTAGCTTTTTCTCCAAACCTCCCCGTCTGTGTTGTCCCCCTGATTACCTCGTTCCTAATCCTGTCCATCCTTGTCACCCCCAAAGAAAATCTCAGCATCTTTAACTCTGCCACCTCCAGCTCTGCCTCTTGTCTTCTACCTATTCCTAGTGTCTCTAATCCATACATCATGCGGTCTCACAACTGTCCTCTCACTATGTTGTTAACCCGAATTTTAGAGACAGATAAGATGCCTGATGAGTGGAGGAAAAGTGTTCTGGTTCCTAATTATAAGAAGGGTGATGAACGGAGTTGGATAGAAGACTAGAAGATCAAGGATCGGCCTTCAGCCCCTTTCTGTTTGCCTTGGTGATGGACAGATTGGCAGATGAAGTCAGACAGGAGTCATGGACCATGATGTTTGCAGATGATATTGTGATCTGCAGTGAAAGAGGGCAACAGCTAGAAGAGAACCTAGAGAGGTGGAGGCTTGCACTAGAAAAAGTTACATATTTCACATTTAAGAATATTTTCAGGTGTTGGACTTTAGAACCTTAGAACAAATTTCAGTTGATGACAACAACATTTCTTTTCTGTGTCTATATTTTCATAGCTTTGCAAAAGAGGTACAAAGATGATTGTTTGCAGTGTGAATAGCGTGGAAAAAATGAATAAACCTGATCCATAGTGGCTCTGGATTTGCATGCTTGGGTTTCACTGCAAGAGAAAGAGGTGTTCATTGCTGACATTTGCAAAAGAGCATATCTGGCATCAAGTCACATGCTTGAGATAATCACGCCATGAAATTGGATTTGGACCATTTTCCTCCGGTTTCACTGAATAAACAGCCTTCACAGTGAAGTAATAGTTGTATTTATTTGTATTACTGCTCTCAAATACACAATCCAAACTCTGCCAACAATATGTTATGTTACAAAATAAACTCCATCCCTTTTTGGACTTTCCCTAACATGATTCAAGCATACTTGTATACACCTGATACATTTCCTGATCTTAACAATTTATTTCTGTTTCTTTTTGATCATTATCCTGCCCACCTTCCCATTTAAACCTGAATTTTCTCATTTTTTCCCCCTTCCCTTCCAACCATTTCTGTGTTAGCCAACCTTGGAGCCCAAGCTAAAGGTAAGGTTTAGGTTTGCAATGGCATAGGAAATAAGAGTAATTTAATATAGTATAGTAAGTATAGTGCAGTATGGTGTAACCCAGTATTTAGTATTGTTTGCTTAAGATATTGATATCCCAACAAGTACAGACGCAACCAGCCTTTTTGCTTGAAACATATTTAAATAAACAATTATTGAACCTCACACTACATGATGGCCACTGCGTCTGTAAGCCTTCTCTCCATTACTGCGATTTCATGTTGGCTTCTGACATTTCAGTGGGCTGCAAGCAGACACTTCTGCTTTCTACCCATCTGGTGTAGACGACGATGATGATGATGCTGATGATGCCATGACTCATCTGTCCGTGCAATGACAGGCAATCTGGAGCATCATCGCTGTTTACCAGAATGTCTGGATGATATTGGTGAATTAGTGAATGACCACTTAGCACTGTAATCACAGGGCTGTTGGCGGTGTGTGTCTGTCTGTGTGTGTCTGTGTGTGTGCATCTTTGTGTCATGATGCTTCTGTGCTGTTATTATGATGCACATGATCCCAGCCAGAATGTCATTAGTATGTGAAAGTGCTGCATGACAGGTTCACAAGCTTACCAGATGTCACTAAGAGTGTATTTAAGTCAGTGTTAGTATTCTGCATTTTCTAAGTTAACAATTATTTATAAACTTGTCCTACTTTCTGACACATTTCTTCTCACACTGTTAGGAATCTTTGCTCTGCAGTTGCTTCTGCTTTTTTTTTTATAGGCTAATAGAACGTTAAGTATAAATTGTGTGTAAGAGTCAGACTATATGAAATCAGATGCCTTCCCTGATGACCTGTCTCGGATTTGGCTGGGAATTTTCTAAATTTACGGTTCGGTTACGAAGGATAGAGTCTACAATTTGATCTCTGTTCCCTGAGTCGTTCCTGTTACAGTCACAGCTATAGTCCATTATTTTTGGTGCTCTGGCCATTTTTTCTAAAACCTAAGTTTCTAAGCATTTTTGAGAGACCAAGAGTTTATTGAAGATCGAGATAGGAAGCCGAAATCTGGGGTATTTTAGGTTCCAGGGTTGAGATTTTCAATCTATTGTCAAATATTGAGGATCTTTATTAAGGAGGGTTCTGCGGCCCCTCCTAAAATGTCAAATCAGGTTGTTATTGATTTTATATTTTTTTCTCAATTTTGAGGTCCAAGATCTATTTACTCCAAGCAGATATTTACAAACTAACTGTTGAACCCAAATATTTCAGAGAATGACCATTTTCTACAGCAATATTGCACTGTTGCAAGCTTGTATGTAGATGGTGTAAAGTCCTAAACATGGTTAGTTACCAATGTGGATGTGAATAGATGTTGATGAAATTTACCAGAGAAAATTCAGCATATTGTGATTAGTTCAAAGTCCCTGTCCTTCATGGACAAAATTAAGAACAAGATCTGTCACCGGTCATGTTTGGTGATATTCTGTTAGGTTTAGAAAGCAGGTCCGGTGATGTTAGCTACTTTTACACCTGTTAAGGTTAAATCACCTTAAATAGCCTTAGAAATGATCACGCCAGGACTGTTTACTTCTTCTAACCGCAGATGGTTAGTGGTCTTTCTTTGTAGTTAACCTTAACTCCTAAAGCACAATAAACCAAAGTCAGAGTTGTACTCTTATTGCCAGTTTTGAAGCCCAGGTCCATTAAGATGGATTTGCGTTATTGTGATTTTTTATTTTTTTTTATCTTCAGGGTTTAAGACAGGGTAATTGACAGAAAGGTTTCCTGCAAATTGGACAACCTTAATGCCTTGACTTTCATCATAACATATTACCGAAATATGCTCTATTCATTATAATATAATGTTGAAGTGAAAATGTCAGCCTGGACTCACATTGACTTTTAACACAGTCTTTCTGGTGTTCCATATGATTGTTTCTAAAAGCTATGTTTCTGTGATTTTTCTTTTCCAGGAACCCAACAGTGGACTACCCACCCTGGTTACTCTAAAAGTTGACCCCGATGGCTTCTTCCTTTACTGGACTGGAGGAGCCAATCAGGTAAGATAGACACATGGATACGTACACACCCACAAACTGCTTGATGCATAAGTGCATAGTGCTGACTGTCACTTATCTCCCAGAGCAGAGGAGCTCAAGCACTAAACAAACTGCTCTAAGTCAGACCTCAGCGGGCTTTTAATGTACCATCCTAAGTGCCATTGTGGATATCCCTCTTGTTCTCCATTGGCTTTAACTCTCCCACTTAACCACACTGCAGCTCTTCCAACTTTGACTTTCTAAACTGTAGTTTATTCCCTCCCTTCTCCACGCTCTAAGTGTCTCTTCGTTTTTTTTTTGCTATAATTTTATCCAGTCCATTAGTTTGGCCAAAATGGGTTTTATCAATTTGCTTGCGTTTTTTTTATCCTCTCCCTACTCCCTGGTGTCTCTTTGTGGTCTCCATCCACTTTTACCATCTCCTCATCCTCATGCCTCGCTTTCCTGCTCAAGTCATTACTGCAAATTTACTGCTTAGGTAGGAATCATTAGCTAAAAGCAAGAAAAGAACCATGTGTATATGCGGCGTCTATCAGAGTTGCTTGGAAAAACTTGGATAAACTAGAATAATGATTGTAAACAACAATTCTGGGAAGCACGGTCGTGCACATGCTTGCGAATGAACTGCTTTGTGTATAAGCCAACCCCTGAAAATTGATTCCAAATTGGTGAGTCTCATGTTTACCTCCTGCTGTGTGCATCAACAGTTGGGTTTGTCATCATTTATTTTCACATTCGTCAAAAGTGCAACAACTTGGAGATGCAGAGAAAGAGACTGTGTTTTCCCTATTTTGTAGGGTTCTTAAGGGTCATGAAAAACTAGGGGAAGTCCACAGATTCTAAAATTCCATTTCCAGGCCTTGGAAAAGTTATGGAAATTATTATTTTTTCTGAAGTTGTGTGAAATGAATCTAGTGTTTGATCAATTATCCAAATAGAATTGATCAATTGTGTCAATTAATTAACTGTTGTAACAGAGCAGAGAACCCTCAATCCTTCTTCAAAAAATGTGCTTATAGCAGATGATAAAATCGTCCCAAAAAAGAATGAATTTGCACTAGTTTGCAAGTCATCAAGTCACCATTCCTGTGTAGGTTCTAACTCATCCAGGTCATTCAATTCAACATTAAATTCAAAAGTTACTTCTAGTGAAGTTGGACATAGTAGGTGCCTTGAAGATGTTCCACCTCTTATCCCAGAGGCTTCTTCAGTTCCAAGAGGCCTCTTGGATGAGAGGTGAATCGTTTCATTTGGTCATGGAAATAAGTTTTTGGACCATGGAAAAGTCATAGAATGTCACTGGTAAGGAAGTGTAAGAAATCTAATGTAAATAAACAGCTAACCTGGAGACCCTGTATCCATGACGTCCTTGTGCATGAAACGATTCCAAAATATCTGCTTCCGTTTTTTGAAATGTCCTATTTCGGTTCCACTCTTTACCTTTATTCGCATTTGATGCGGTCCAAAGTAATGTCTCTGCGCCATCTTCTTACATTGCGCTCATCCACTCCAAGTCTAGCAGCTTCTATGTTGGTATATGCCTGTGCTGCACTCACTGTCCATCCATCAAATTTTTTATCCACTTATCCATGGCAAACTTCATGCCTGGTACCCCAAAATTAGTTATTTCAAAAGCAACTGGACATAGTAGGTTTCTTGAAGACGTTTTAACTCTCGTTCAAGAGGCTTCTTAGTGTAGTCTAACCGACTACAGGGGAGTCCTGGTATTTAACCTTAAACGAGGCTGCATACCCGTGAAATGGAGGTTATAAAAAGGGTCACACCCTGTTCGTGCTTTCTCAAGGATTCCTTCAGCACGGTGTCCCTTAGGAACCCAATCGAAGGGGCGAATGCACCTTGTAGTCCGCCAATTTTCTACATACCTTCTCGTACTCCCGTAATCATTGTAGGGCGTCATGTCCAAAGTGGGTCCCAACATGTCTGTGTAGATTCTCAGTCATCCAGGAAATTCAATCCAAAAATAGTTACGTAGAGGGCAACTGGACATAGTAGGTTTCTTGAAGACGTCTCAACTCTCATTCAAGAGGCTTCTTCAGTTCTAACCGACTACAGGGAATCCTGGTATTTAACCTCAAACGAGGCTGCATACCTGTGAAAGGGGGGTTGTTGTTGAAAAAAGGGCTATAAGAGAGAGGTGGGGTTACAGGGTGATGTGTCTCACCCTGTTTGTGCGTTCTTAAGGATTCTTTCAGCACGGTGTCCCTTAAGAACCCAATTGAAGGAGCGAATACTCTCATTCAAGAGGCTTCTTCAGTTCTAACCGACTACAGGGAATCCTGGTATTTAACCTCAAACGAGGCTGCATACCTGTGAAAGGGGGGTTGTTGTTGAAAAAAGGGCTATAAGAGAGAGGTGGGGTTACAGGGTGATGTGTCTCACCCTGTTTGTGCGTTCTTAAGGATTCTTTCAGCACGGTGTCCCTTAAGAACCCAATCGAAGGGGCGAATGCGCCTTGTAGTCCGCCAATATTTTACATACCTTCTTGTACTCCGGTAGTCGTCGTAGGGCGTCATGTCCAAAGTGGGTAGCAACATGTCTGTGTAGATTCTCAGTCATCCAGGAAATTCAATCCAAAATTAGTTACTTCGAGAGCAACTGGACATAGTAGGTTTCTTGAAGACGTTTCAACTTTCATTCAAGAGGCTTTTTCAGTTCTAACCGACTACAGGGGAGTCCTGGTATTTAACCTCAAACGAGGCTGCATACCTCTAAAAAGGGGGTTGTTGTAGAAAAAAGGGCTATAAGAGGGAGGTGGGGTTACAGGGTGATGTGTCACACCCTGTTCGTGCTTACTCAAGGATTCTTTCAGCACGGTGTCCCTTAACTGAAGAACCCAATCGAAGGGGTGAATGTGCCTTGTAGTTTTTTCTACAGTTTTTTCAATTTTCTACATACCTTCTCATACTCACGTAGTCGTCATAGGGCGTTATGTCCAAAGTGAGACGCAACATGTCTGTGTAGAATCTCAGTCATCCATGTAATTCAACCCAAAATTAGTTACATAGAGGGCAACTGGAGTAGTAGGTTTCTTGAACCCAAATCGCACTACACCACCCTATGGGAAACCAGAAATCAATCGCCCTAACTGGGATTTGAAGGAGGTGAACCCTTGGTTTTCAATAAAGCTAACTGTATTTCCAGAAGAGAGTTGAACAGACAAGACAATCACCGTATTTTGCAACGGTGTAAGAGTGTTATTTACTTTAGGATATGAATATATCCTACATACATGAAAAATATGGAAATACTATAACTAATCAAACTAATCAAAGTTCCAGTCTTACAGTAGAGTTGTACTCACTAGTGTTGATAACAAATTTACATACTGAACACGTCTGAACAAGTTTTTACTACTGTCATCTTCAGCTGTGGTGCCCAACCCCCGCTCAACACAGAGGGATTATTTAGTCAGATTATATAATCCCACACACCATTAATATTTCTCTTAATTTTCTCAAAGTTTATCCAAAACACGCATGGAACGCCCTGTAGATGTTGAAGTAAATCTATGACAATGTTGTTGACATGCTGCGTCCCAGCTTCATGTTTGGCCATGTGCCAGTGTGTGTATGCATTTACATATGTGGACCACACATGAGCCTGTCTGTCAGCACAGATGTCAACATGTGTTCACACACACTCGCACTGTCTTTGTGCTCATTTCATCTCTGAACGTGTGGCGTTTAAGATAGTAGGTCATTTGTCGCCCGAGGAACCACAGTGACACTGTTTCGCTGTTTGAGTCGAATCATATTTTCATTATGATTATGGTTATTTATTATGATGAAACCCTTTTTCACACACTGTTTGGGTTAATATAATGAAAAAAAAATAAGATGTGTCAAGTTGGGATCCAAAAAAAACACCATCATCATCATCATTAGACAAACTACAATGTGCCTTGTCAGTGCGTTTATGAGTTATAGTGCATTTACTGTAAGGGAGGGACCTGTCCAGGGTGGAGTTTCCTTATAAGTCACCATTAGTCATTGAAACTGTGTTAAAAAATCATTTTAGTTTCTTCAGCTGGTTAGTTGGTTAGTCCTGCTCACCCAGTTCAGCCGTGGGTAGAATTCTCTCTGTGTGACTTCAAGGTCAGGGTTTATTTGCAAAAAATTAACGATAATTATGTTTAGAAAAATGTGTAAACACCCTGACAAAAGAAAAGATTTATTTGCACAAGAGAAGTTGTTTTCCTATTCTCAAAGGTTCATCTAAGGACATTATTACTCCCATGTCTGTGGGTAAAGCATGAAAATCATAAAGTAAATTAAGTTTTCATATAACAGAGAAACAATGTCGTAGTCAAACTGGGAATAAGTAAATGTGAGTTAAGTATTTTTATTTATTTAAATGTTTATTTAACAGGGACAGTACAGTTACATTGTTACCAATGGTCTCCGATGTCATTGTACGTAGGGCTTTTAGCCATTGGCTAGTTTGCAGATCTCGTCCCTGGTATAGTCATCCCTGGTATATTCTCTGCTGGTATTAAAATCAGATACTATTTGTTTAAAAAAAAAAAAAAAAAAACAGGTACTGCATGTCAAGACTGTTGCCCTGATCGTATCTTGACAACAACCTGGAAACTACCTGGACCAGGAAACCCCTTTATAGAAATGATTGCACAGCGCTTCCAGCTTTGTTTCTGCTTTATTGCACTTTAAACCTAGCAGGGTAGGGCAGGTGCACATGGTACACTTGGAATGAAGCTAAACCAGCTAAATCTGCACTGGCTCCCATGCAGAGGTTGGTTTTTCCTCTCTGTGCGTGTATATAAAACAGATGCCATTGTCCAGTTTCCCTGAATATATGAAACAGAGGCGTATATGGCATTTAAAGCTCTCACATAGTGTGGCAGCAGAAACAAAGCAGTTAGTGCTGAAAGTTAAAACTAATTCATGACCGATGGATCGGCAGGTATGCGGAAAGTAAATGTTAAAACTGTAACTTTTTAAGGGGAAGTTTAAGATGTTGCCTTTCCTGAACAACTCTGGTTATTAAAGATACTATCAGCGAGAAACAAAAAAGCAGTTCTGTTGGCGACAGGCCTCCAGACATGCAAATCAATTTTGTGGAGCCATCAAAGATCGTATCTCTGCGTTATAGGGTTTACCTGAACTTATTTCGAGGCAGCAAATTTAGTTCCTGCTCATTTGACACAGGAGCCCCAGCATTTGTCCGCTTAGTGTTTTATTTTTCTTGATTAAAAGTGGCAATACTTAGACAAATCCATAAGACAAATATTTTTGGTTTTCATATTGTGCCGTTTTGGTCACCTTCTGGTGAAGGCATTAAAACAAAAATTCATCTGTCAAAGGCCAATTATGTGTTGTTTTGGATTCCAAAATAGCCTTTCCACATAGTTATACTTTAAAACCCTCTACAGTAATTATTGTTGTTTCTAGTATTTCTAAGAAAATTCCTCAGCAGTCAAAGCACTGTGGTCAGGGCTTTTTGTTCTTCTTGCTTCTCTCTGGGGCGTCTGCTGTTGTGGACAGAAACCCCAATGGCTTCTTTCTGGTTTCAATTGAGAAATACTTACATATGCATGTGAAAGAGACATAACTGAAAAGACAGGTGCTTCCCACTTTACCTTTTAAAAAACTAAATTTGCTCACAGCCAGTCAAAAACACAGACCTGTCACTTTGTCCTCATCCTCAAGAACAAAAACTAGCTTCATCAAAACCTACCCTGTGCCTCGTCCCCACATGTTCCTGCCGCCTATGGTCACATCAGAGAAGAAATCAGAGAACCTACAGTAAAAGTGAACAGTGAAGAAAGCTCCAACGGAAAACACAGTCCTAACCCTAATCCACAATTATCTCCGGATCTTCATTGGACTGATCTTCATTGGACTTCTTGGGCTGGTGAAAGCCGCAGCAGGTTTACTCAGATAGAGGGTCGTTGTTTTGCTCCTGCTCCGTATTGGCCTGGATTTGATAGTTGTCCCGACATCTTGTGTGTCACCATCAGCCAGGGGTAGATGTGCCTTCAACAGCACCAAAGAGCTGCCGAGCTTGTCTTTATCGCCATAGTAGCCGACTTTCGCTTCAGTTTTTTTTTTCTCCTGAACCAATGCCACTTTTATACACTGCCAGAAATTGTCTTCCACGTTTTTACTGAATCTGGGCGATTGACCTCCTTGTTCCTTGTGCTAACTCACATTTTTCTTTAGTTCGGAGCCACTTTCACCACTCAGGTGGAACCAAATGTCTTCTCCCCAACTTTTTACTCATGGGCTCGTGATGATGATATGCGGTGCCATGTATCTGATAGTGGACTGCAGTCTGACTCAGTTCCTCATTTGATTTCCTTTTTTGTTCCCCGCTCCTGTGGAGACAGAGTTTGAAGTCCAGGCTGAGGCTGATTTTTTTCTGTTTCTGCAGGAACACAGATAACTCTCAAATGTTTGACCTTGTATTGGTCTCTGGTTAATGTCTTTTTGACCCGTGTCAGTGGAGTGACACAGCTATGACTGATTTTTCTACTGACAATGGATCACCTTTAATTTGTACCAGGTAAATTAAGTTTTATTAAGTAGTATGTGTGGTCTAGTACTGCCTGGAGGGCCTATTTGGACTTAAACTACTGATTGTACTCCATTGACCTCCTGAGCCTCAGTCATCGACTCAAGTGTCAAGAAGTGTCTGAAGAGTTTTTTCTTTTTTTGATTTTCATGAGAGAAGCTTTTCTTTGACTTTGTGGCTACCCAGGAGGTTTAGTATCTGAGGTGAATTAAAGGAGGACATGGGGACATAGATAATGAGAATACTTGATAGACTTTAACGGAGATGACGAGGATATTCTGGATGGAACCCAATTCTCTGAATAGAGGTACCTAAAATATTTAGTCTCTAGTGTGTTGTGCTCCTCTTATCCATTTAGGTTGTGGATCTTCAAGGATTGAAGTATTAGATAGATGGATAGATGGATAGAATAGATTGAAGAATAGATCATGGGTGTCAAACTAAACTTCACCATGGGCTAAAATTAAAAACTGGCATGAAGTTGCATATATAAACTCAATATATATAATAATAAATTAACTCTTAACGTGGATGTTTTCCCTCCTCTCCATATAGTAAATGCTGTAAATGTTCCTCTGAACATGTCCAAACCATCTCAGTCTGGCTTCTCTTGCTTTTACTCCAAACCTTTCTGTCCGTGTTGTCCCCTGATCACCTCATTCCTGATCCTGTCCATCCTTGTCACCACCAAAGAGAATCTCAGCATCTTTAACTCTGCCACCTCCAGCTCCGAGATCATTTATTATGTAAATCTTTCTTTAAGGAACAAAATGTATGTGTAACAAAAAGCATGCATTATCAATTTAACAAATTCTGACTGTATACAATGTCTTAATACTGTTGGGCCAACTCTTGTAGACATTTGATTTTATCTCACGGCCCAGATATAATTACATTGCGGGCAAGATTTGGCCCCCAAGCCTGAGTTTGACACCTGTATATTAGATTGTACAAACTGTATCTGAGTTTAAAGTTAACTTTTGGGGCCTTCATTTTGAATCTTAATCTTTTGAATTTAATTTTAAAGAAGATATTTATTTCATTTTTCATTACCATTCCCAATGTATTCAGAGAATAAAAACATTTCAATGATTTGTGATAGAAAAGAGTCAGCTAAGGTGAAGGGAAAGGTTTACAGGACTGTTGTGAGTCTAGCCATGGTGTATGGATTAGAGACACTAGGAATAGGCAGAAGACAAGAGACAGAGGTGGAGGTGGAGGAGATAAAGATGCTGAGGTTCCCATTGGGGGTGACAAGTATGGACAGGATTAGAAACGAGGTAATCAGGGGACAACACAGACAGGAAGGTTTGGAGAAAAAGCTAGAGAAGCCAGATTGAGATGTTTTGGACATGTTCAGAGGAGGGACAGTGATTATATTGGGAGAAGAATGATCCTAGAGATGGAGCTACCAGGTAGGAGACGAAGAGGAAGGCCAAAGAGGAGATTTATGGATGTGGTGAGGGAGGACATGGAGGTGGTGCCCATGGCCCAGTAACGGATAAGACGGATGAATAATGATATTGATGGTGGCTCAAAAAAATCTTTTTGAAGTTCATGTTCAAAGTGTCCCACATTCCATCCTTTCTGAGCTCATGTAGCCCTTCATCTTGTAGCCATGTAGTTTGTGAGGTGAAAATGTTTGAGAAATGCAAGTTTAACTGATAAATATTGTGCATACAACTGTTTTCAGATATTGCAGTCACCCATGGCATCAGGATTTCTCAAAATATACAGTAATAAAAATCTCAGGTGTAGTATTTGTCCATGTGCAGTAGAGTTCTGTTCTGATTGCTGCTTCCATGGTTCAAAAAAGAAAGGTTAGCAGAGAGAGACAGGGGGACGGGAAAAAAAAAAAAAGTAAAAAGAGCCTAGAATGTTCCAGACTTGCAGTATTCAAGTCAAAGAAGGACACAGTACTTTTGTTGTGTTTTATGTAGGACACAGATAAATGTGTAAAATAGCTCAGCCTCTGGGGATTCAGGTTTACAGTGACTCAGCATATTGAGAATTCTCAAAGCAGCACACAGCTTGTCCCAAACCACAAAGATGAAGAGAAATCTCAGCTGAGTCACTTTGTCTAACTCTTCACAGGAGAAGGGTCACTGGGTCGGTCCGGTCCAACAAAGGTGTCACTGTGTGAACGAGTATTGTTGTCTCAGTCTGTCCAGTCTGATTGCTTCAGTTTGTTTTTTTTTTTGCTTTCAATTTTATCCCCGTCACCCTTGTGTCATCCGAGTCTTTTTTTTTCCCCTTTCCATTTCCAGAAGATTTTATCTCCTTCCCTTTGTGTATCTTCGTCTGTGGCAACTAAATCCACTTTACTTTTATTCCCCCAGGTCTCTTCCTCAATAAATTCTCTCCTGCTCCCTTTTTCTACCTGCTCTATGTCACTTTCTCCTGGACGCTGAGTTTGTTTAACATTTCCATTTAAATATTTCTCACTTTGGATAGGTTTGTGTTCCATTTGTCTTCTTCTTTAAAACAGGGTTTACATTTCATCAAGAGATTCTTCCTGCTCCTGCACATTCACTCTTCTTCTTCACTTTCCTATCCTCTCCTCCTTTTCTTCTCCCTCTGTCTTTATCCTTTTCTCCTTTGTCTCTCATGTTCTATAGACTTATTCTTATACTTTTACATCTTTATTGTCTCAAATCTACTCTGTCACTTGTTTATCTAATTGCTTCATCTACTTTAAACGAGAGAGTCAATATGAGCCATCAAAACAGCTCTATTGGAGTCACCCTAGAAAATTCAGGGATCCAGATCCTGCCGATTAGGCTCAAATAGACACTGATTTGTAAATACGGCTTTAGATAGCACCTTATTTATTTTTACTATTTTTTTTTTATTTTCACAACTATAAGGCGCACATAAAAGTGTTAGATTTTCTTCAAAATGTGCAGTGCGTCCTATAGTGCAGTGCACCCTGCGTGTGTTGTTGTTGTAAGGCGGACGTAGTAGAGAACACCATGAGAACGTTAAAGGGGGAAGTGTGGGCGTTGTTTTGCTCTTGCTCTATTTTTATATACACACACTTGTATGCTTGTGTGTGTTGTTGTAAGGTGGCCGTAGTAGAGGTCACCATGAGAACGTTAAAGGGGGAAGTGTGGGCGTGGATTGTATGTAAAACCCGGCTGATGATCAGCTGCGCCGTATGTGTGTGTTAAATATTGAGACTGAGACTCTGCCTTTTAGTACGGTGCGCCTTATGGTCGTGAAAATACGGTTTCTTCTTTGTAAAGCTGGATTAGACTTTGCTGAAACATCCTCATGGATCAAGAGATCTTTGCCGACATGATCGGATGAATCAGTTCTGAAAATAAATGTTTTGTTTTATCTTCGTGTCGTCTTCGTCTACCTCTTACCTCTTCTTCTAGTTTCTAATATTTCTATCTTTTCATCTCAGTTGTATTTGTGAATTCCCTCAACATCCTGCTACGTTTGTTTATAAAACCTTCCAGCCTTTTCCCAGTGCAACTTGACAAAACTCCATCTAATCCTAGCGAGGCGCCATCACGCACTTCTCTGATCTATTACTGCTGTGCTCCGTAGGTTTGTGTCTGTGTGGGCCACAACACCTGCTTTAGGGAAGTAATGACGGCTGCTCTCACATACTAACATAACATAGAGTGTGTTAGTGTAACATGGTTGACAATTTGGATAAAGCAGCCAGTGAGAGACGGGGAGCTGAACTAAACAGTGTGTACTTTAAGCTGTTGGTGTTAAACAGTCTCAGAGTAAGTTGTTAAAGTTTAAAAACCGAGGCCTGATTGTAGATTAAAACATCAAAAATCACTCCTGTAAAAGGGAGTACCATTCAAACAGAGCAATATATAAGCCTGGAGGGAGACTGCTTAAATGTTACAAGGCTATAAATCTCTCTTTTTTTTTATGTCTCATAATTTTATAAGTCAAGGCGTTAACGTAGTTGAAGTTTTTTGTTTCACATGGAGCAAACAGGTCGCTCCTCATAGGGCTTTGAAAATAATTTTTTTTACCAAAATGAAAACATGGCTGTCAACAGGGACACGAGGAAAACAAATTAGAGTGACTTGGTACATCAAGTCAAAACTATGGCTGCTTTACTCTTTATCTGAAGAATGTAGTCCTGGTGAGACAGCCCTTTTCCAGCTGCAGACGAGAGTTCACACATGGCTCACACTCAGAGCACAGTTACCACCGATTGGCTCCGACTGTCGCAGACACTGAGGCTGAATGTCTCAGGTTTGGTTAAAGTAATGTCCTTGATTGTTTATTGCTTGTAAAAATGTATATTTTTCTCAGTCTTTACGGCTGATACTGAGCAAATACAGTAATTGCCACTTTATTGTTAGGGAAACACACATCAGCAAACAAACACTAAGAGGACATAGTAGATTTTAAGCAGGTCTGGATTTTATGAGGGGAGAATCTGTTTTCCTTGTGTCCCCTTCCTGTGCTTTAGTTACTCCTTTAATGACCCATAAAAAGACAATAAAACATCAGTGTTGGGGAATCGAGTTCAGCTGAGCCGTATTGCAGATGCCAGGGTCAGGTTCACATTCTAAAGGAGGCACGGGCAAACTCAGGCCCGGGGGCCGAATGAGGCCCGTTTGGCTTTAAAATCCGTCAAGCCAAACGTGTCCATTTCGTGTTATACATTTTTTGTTAGGATGGAAGGAAAGGAAGGAGAGGAAGCAAATTACTTTTCATTGTTATGTCGTGATACACACAGTTCACCTCAGTGGTAACACACCAGAGCCAAGTTCGGTTCCTTAGCCACGAGGCCAACACTGCCCCTAGTGTTTTCCTGAAGTAGTAAAAGACCAATGGCTTTTCGGCATTTTATCCTCTATGTATCTTCTAGGACGCAGCCCTCCTATCAAATGTTAGGACCCATTGTGGCCCACGAGACAAAGAGTTCCCATCTTGTGTGTGAAGATTCTCATTCCTCCAGGCCATGATGTCCAAATAGGGTTTTGTTGTCAGCAACTCAACTTCTTGTTGGAGTTGATGTTTCATTCCTCAACTGAGGAACTTCATCAGTTTCTGGTTGATGTCAGAGGGAACTCTAGTAGTTCTACTTCTCTAGACCACTCCCTTCACCAGTGGACAAAGTAACATGTGACAAGACAAACTGCTCATTAACATCAGGAGCAGTTTCTGTCTAAAAATGAGTGACCAAAACAACTCTTCAGTGATGAAGGGAGTGGTCTAGAGCAGTGGTCCCCAACCTTTTCTGTACCACGGACCGGTTTAATGGCAATATTTTCACGGATCGGTGTAGCAGATATCAACAAAATAAAATGATAAGATCGCTATTAAAAACTATTGTATTTTTTCTATAATAATAAAAATGACCATAAATCCACTGTTTAATCAGGTGCAACTTTATTAGCGACGTCCCTGTGACGTCGCACCAACAAGAGAACATGACATGAACAACATTCTTTCTGCCCAACACAATGCAACACACTCTGGTCGCTGCGGTTAAGTTCAAACATACCTTCAAAATAAGACACAACACAAAACAAAGTGTATGAAAATACTCGCGACTCACAGCAGCCCTGAATCGGAGCCCTGAGCTTGTTTTGCTGTAACCAGACGGTCCCATCTTGGTGTTATGGGAGACAATGAAACCCGAAGTGTGTTACTTAGGTCCAGTTTGTTCCGTAATTTTGTTTTGGTTGTCGTCACTGCAGAAAACCCTGCTTCACACAGATAAGATGTTGGAAATGGCAACAGGGTTTTCAGTGCTGTTGTGGCGATCTCGGGGTACAATGACTTTAATCTGGAAAAACGGCAGAGTTGATGTCTCGAGGAGACGTTTAAGGCCCCCGTCATTTGCGATCTCCAGCAGTTGATCTTTATTTTTAATTTAGCGGGACGTATCACGTGACTTACGGTGTCTAGGACTTGACATGTGTCAAGTGAGACGGATGTAATAGAGAGAATGGGGCCAGTTTATTATTATTATTATTATTATGTATTATTTTTTCTTTCTGTGCGGCCCGGTACCAAATGACCCACGGCCCGGGGGGTTGGGGACCACTGGTCTAGAGGAACTACTAGAGTTCAACTCATCTTTCAACTCCTAGAAGTCCAGTTGCCTACAACTAAACCCTTTTTGATTTCCCATCTTACTTGTCTTCTCCTTCTGTTCTAGCTGTGTGTGACTTTTTGGCCCTGAGCCTCAAGGCAAGGA
This sequence comes from Paraplagusia blochii, assembly GCA_016785265.1. NCBI lineage: Eukaryota > Metazoa > Chordata > Actinopteri > Pleuronectiformes > Cynoglossidae > Paraplagusia > Paraplagusia blochii. The sequence goes on along the minus strand of JAFBJS010002683.1, from coordinate 99,526 downwards.
ACGGTTTGTAAAGACGCTAATGGCAAGAATCAAAATAAGAATTTAAAAACCTAAAATTTGTGACTCAGTTATTGCTGTAAAATGCTAAAATGAACATAAATAGCATTGTCAGGTTAGGGGATACACAGCACTCTAATAGTGTAAAAAACATTTCTCCTAATGCACAATACATTCCAGTTTGTCGTTAAATTCGTCTCCAGGAATGATGGTTTGTTCTTGAGTCATAACTCTCAAGGTTCTCTTGTGAGACCTGTCTCAGGTGTGGTGAGCTTCTGGCACTACAGATAATCTTCCTTCCACACTGTAAAGCTTGGATTTCCATTCTTGTCTACCGTGGTTGTCTGGATCTGAGTACTGTCAGTCCACCTCCATGTCTTTTGTCCTGTTTTCCTCAAACCCCAGGACTCATCTTGAGGGTTTTTCTTCTTGTATATATCACAGGAACAGCCCCGTACCTCCACGCCCCTCCGTAGTTTGCCTTTTGCCCCGATATTTCACCAACTCATTCTTTCCTCGCCTTTGCCTCATCTTTCTTCTTGTTCTCATCGATATGTCTCCCTGACACAGTCATTTCTCTTTGGAACTTCATTTCCTGCAACAACACTTCTAATCTTCCTCGTTGTCTCTCAAACTGCGTGGGAAAGCAGGGAGGAAGTTAGTCAGTTTGGGGTTCTGGGAAATTTCATTGCCTTTTACTTTTACTCTCTCTTTACTCCCCCTTCCTCCTTGTACTCCTCAAACCCCCCTCCCCACCACTGTTTTTTTTTCCTTTGTATTACGTGGTGCCCTTCTGCTTGGCTCCTACTCCCCCTAAAGGCAGGGCAGGTCATGTAAACGGTATTTGTGATTAAGACACTTGCCCTGAGGGATGTCATTTGGCTTCAGTATTGACTCTAATTATGTGGAAGTGACTTTAGGTACTCTGAGCAGAATGGATGTTGGGACGCATTCACACCAACCCTAAACAACCACTTAACTCTTGGATCCATGGGCTTTAACAAATACCCCGAGGCCCCTGCATGTTGTTGTTTCGTCCTCTATGACATGAGTAAATGAAGACACAAGTCTTTTTTTTTTATCAGCAGAGTTCTTTGCGACATGATGTCCTCCATCCAAGAGTTAGCATAGTGAGTTGTAGATTTGCCTTTTACTTTGGCAAAACTGTGGTGCAGTGCGCTTTGGGTGGCAGTTGTAGAGATTTGCGAGGATGAAGATAGATGAATGATACTACTAAAAAAAAAAAAAAATAGAGTAACAGGTTTTTTACTCTTGAATAAGAGCTTAATCACATTAAATGTGAACTTTTTACCAAAGGACAAATTGATCCACTAACCAATAAAAACTTTACGGTTGGCAATTAAAATTCTCAGTCGGTCAGTTACTGGTTACCAACACTTTATTTTTTTTATTTTTTTGTTACAGTATGATCTTCTTATTGCAGTTCTCTTTTTGCTCCCTCAGTGCATTGGAAGTTTTGGAAAATTCCACTTTCTTAATAGTATCACTATACAAAGCAATTTATAACCCCCCCAAAAAAAGATTAAAAAATTACTTAAAAGACCTCTGGAAGCTCTGTTTACCTTTAAGGACTTAAACACAGCGTTGATCATGCTCTATTCCTAACGCTGATTTGCTCATTCATCATGGAACCTTCTCAGCTTCTACTGACTGTTCCATTGTCTTCTAATAATGTTTGTTCTCTTTGTGTTTGGTAAAAGTAACCACTGTATCAATACCTTTAAAACAACACAGATGACGGTAAGCACCTTTCTTTATTTTTCTTTACATTACCGTGTGCTTCTCTGCTGTCACCATCTTTAATTGATGGCCCGTCCATCTTCTCTAGTATCAACTCCCCTGTTGTCTCCTCTCTGTCCTTAATCAGACTAATTTAATGAGAGTCTTGGTTGATTGAACTGTGCTCACCTGCGTCCAGGGCTGCAGCAGTGTCATCATTTCGGTGTTTTTCATGGTTGTTTATTAGATTTCTGTTCATCTATAAGAGATTCTGTCTCATATTTTCATTCTTAAAGTCTACTATCATATAATTGTGTGGTTCTCAACTGGTGGATTCCCTGTTCTGAATGGGTCTTGAACAGCTGGTCAAAAATCAGCTAAATAATGAGAAACCACTGTTCAGTATGTGTTTTATTTTAGAAAATCTCTTATTTTGAAAGCCACACCACTACATAAAATTAATATGTTCAAAAAAGTTATTTTTTTCAAAGGCTTTTTTTTTGTAGAAAATGAATTTGGTTTGAATTCTATCAGAGTGGGTCGCGACTTAATGACCACAGGAAAATGTGGGTCCCAGAGTGAGACCAGTTGAGAACCACTGGTCTAGGAAGTGTGGACAACAGTGTGAAGGAGGTATGTTAAGGGTAAATATACATAAATATTATAAAGTTTTCTCGCCAATACGTCGTTGGTGTCCCTTCTCGCAAAGTCTCTGGAACGCATTAATAGTGAAAGGATAGAACTGACTGTACCTTGAATTTGTCCTGCGATTTCCATATCAGATCTACAACTTGTTTGTCATGTCCAATCAAATATATTGTGAAATATTAGCAATGACACAGTCCTCGGGGCATCAACACTACTTCCTATCCATTGTGATGGATAAGAGGCACAGCAACCACATCCTACTGAAGTGGTTCTGCGTGTGTGTGTGTGCAAGTGTGTGTGTGTGTGTGTGTGTGTGTGTGTGTGTGGCCCAATTGTTTCTAGATGGATTGTTGGCAGTTACAAGTACAGATCTAATAGAGATTATTGTGCTGGCTAAAGTTAAACACCCAAGAGGTATTGACTTGGAAAGGAGGACAACATAATTCAAACAATGACTGATGCTCCAGGTCAGTGTTCCACGTCCACATGTAGGGAGGCCGTTGACAGGGGAAGTTGTTTCTGTTAGTTGATAAAATGTCAGCTTCCTCCCTCGTTCTCCTCACCCCGGTCTTCTTGGTCACATTTCTTGTTCGCCGTTGACATTATGACATTATCTGTCTGCTCACATGACAGACATGCAAACACAGGACACACGAACGTCTATGGACAAAGGGCTTGAAATTTCACTGCATGCATGGGGAACTGAGAGACTCTATACGGTATCGATTCTATTGTCGAAGCAGATGCTTCCTCAGTATTTTGTGGTGGGTGTGTGCAGTATACAGGTTCACATCCCTTTCTATTCAGTGTTTCAACTCAAATATTATTTTCCATAAAGTAAAGGATAGATTCAAATATGTATGAGACAGATAGTAGCATTGTTATCATTATTATTAGTGCATTAGGACATAGTTAACTGTTCGTAGAAATATCGTGACGGGGTGTCAGGGGCAGTAGTCTCCACGACTGTCACCCAAATCACACTGCACCACACAGTGAGCCCATTGGAAGTGGATCAGAATGTGCTCAAAGCACGCCAGAAGCAACCTGGCAGCTGGTGGATTCGAACCTGATGTCTTGCAGACAAGTCCAAGTCCACTTCTTGAACACTAGGCCACCACTGCCGCCTGACAGTCAAACAACAGTCAAATAATCATATGGGACTGAATTCCTTAGGAATTAATCATGCTGAAGTTTGATTCTAATTTATCATTACTATTCACATTTAGCTGAGATACATCTGAAATAACTATGTTTATTGTGGAGACATGTATTTATTTTTGGCTGGTTAATTAATATAGTAAAATATCAATAATATTAATATTATTATATTATAGCATTAATATATTATTATAGTGATTATGTGGCAGTGGTGCCCTAGTGGTTAAGGAAGCGGACTTGGGTCCGCAAGGTCCCCGGTTCGAATCCACCAGCTGCCAGGTTGTCACTGAGGTGCCCTGAGCATAGCACCGTCTCAACCCACATCACTTCTTGTGGGCTCACCACCCACAGGAAGGCTCACAATGTGGTGCAATGTGATTTGGGTGGAGCCAGCTGCCCCTGCAACCCTGCAACCCCGCAACGGACAAGCAGAAGAAGATGAATGAATGAATATATTGATTATTAATAATTAATATTAATTATTACTTAATATGGAAACATGCCAATAAATATTTAACATTTAGCCGAGATACATCTCAAATAACTATGTTTATTGTGGAGACATGTATTTATTTTTGGCTGGTATATTAATATTAACAAATATTAACGACAAAAGCGAAGGTTGGAAATATTTGTGGTTATGACTGAACTAAAGCTCAATAAATTCCGCGCACTGCAGTGGGATAATTAAATATTAATGTTTCATAGAGTAAAAGTAAAAGTAAACTAATGAATAGTTTATTCATCACATTTCACCACTGTACATTCTAAAATAAAATTCAAAATAAAATTTTAAAAACCGAGCCCACTACACATTTGTGTACAATAATTGATAATTAATATTTTCTCTCATTTTTTTCCACCGCCAAGTAACTTTATTATATTATATATCAATCATAATTGTGATTAAGCCAGGACGTCTTTCCTCTGCAATCGGTTTTGTTTGGATTTGAGATCTGTCGTGGAGAAATTCCATGCAGACGATGATGACGATATATTGTCACTGCAGACAAGCCTACACTGGCCATTGGTTCTTGCTCATGTCAAAATAGTATTGTTTTTGTCTGATACGTTGTTTTGCTGATAAAATTATTTCTGTCAAAAAAACAAAAATATACTTTTTGGCCACTTTTATGCCCAAAAATACTGTATATGTTTTGTGTTCTGTGTGATCTGTGATCTGTTCCTGTGCTACTTTGCAGCGACGTCCTTGATTTCTGCCACTGTTTTTCTCCACTGTGTGTAATCTGCCTGCATCACACTGTTTTATTTGTGTTTGAAACATTTCCTGCGGTTGTTGAAGTCTCGCATTTTATTGGCGTGTAGCTTGTTTTTGCCTTTTGCGTCTTTTCGTCACACCCTTACTGCTGTCATTTTGGAGTCATTATTCATTCCAGTGTAATTCCTCACACTGAGTGAATGCTTTCCTTTTTTTTTTTGTGCGGGAGAGATTACACAGATTATGGGTCAAACCAGATTATCTCGTAAACATGGGTTAAATAACATAATTCTAAGAAAACAATCAAAACAAAGTAAGTATTAAACTAAAAGCTCCGGAGAAATAAGTTGTTAAAAAAAAAAAGAGCAGAAATGTTTACGAGCTGACGAAGACAGTTATGGGGCCACCTAATGGTTCACAGGAGTTTCTCTCTGCCTTTTTGTTTTTATAAACATCTTGCCAACATCCCATTAAAACCATTTGAAGTTCCCTGTCTCTCTAGTCTAAGTCTCCTTTTAAAGTCTTCTGTCAAAACCCTGTCTCTTCCCTACTATACTGTCCATGTCCCGTCCCATTCCGAGATCATATGCAGATCTGGGCAACGATAATGCGGCGCTGTTAATTTACAAAGCCTATAAAAAGTTTGTTGGCCGCTCAAATAAAAAAAAGTGGTTTGGTTCCGTAGGCCATTTCTGGTCAAGAGACCTTTGGATTGTGTTATCTGAATGTCTGTGGCTTCCAGGATGAGGACGTCATTGTAGGACCAGCATGAGAGGCTCTCCTGTGGTGTTTATTTAGGTGTCGAAAACAGCGAATACTCACAGGGGCGAATCATACGTACTATCCAGTGCATAAACTTCTCAAGTATTTCAATACCTCCAATACACTGACTTCAATTTCTCTAATACCGTGATTTCTTTTGAACACAACTCAACAAAAAAGCCTGAGTGAGACAGAGGGGTAAATCTACGAAGGACACCAGTTGACACCAGTTCCACCTCAAGTATACCATATTTGTTGTCTGGTGTTTCTTCTTTTCCTTTCGGTGTGGCCCTTTTTCAGGGTTTGCCACAGTGAATTGACATCATTTATGTCCCCCTGTCCTCTGTATCTTCTACTCTGCCTCCAACTACCTCCATGTCCTCCCTCACTGCATCCAACAATCTTCTCTCTGTCCCCATCTCCAGGATCATTATTCCACCACTGCCCCGCCGTCCCTCCTCTGAACATGTCCAATCCATCTCAATCTGGCTTCTCTAGCTTTTTCTCCAAACCTTCCTGTCTGTGTTGTCCCTCTAATCACCTCATTACTGATCCTGTCCATCCTTGTCTCTCCTAAAGAGAATCTCAGCATCTTTAACTCCACCTCCAGCTCTGCTTCCTGTCCTCTGCCTATTTCTATTATATGTGTTTAATGCTGGCAAATATAAAGGAACAGCCCAACTGTTATTATCAGTTATTTATTGGCGACATTAAGGTTCCATTGTACTGACCTGGTATCACTTCTGATATGACATTTTGATATCTTGCGCCAACACTGTTTTACTTCCTTGAAGTCTATACTACCGTAGACCTGTCTTCACTCCTTTGCTGCTTCAATGTGTCAAACCTTTGTTTTTATTTGTGTCTATACTTTTTTTTTGTTGTGCTCTGTCATGCATGAGCCAGTGATGTGCACAGCCGAGTGTCGTCGTGCCCCTCTGCTCTAACAGTTTGGGCTGCAGCCATGTCCAGGGTGATTATCTCAGCTGCCCTGGACCATTGTTTCCAGGCGTGTTCTCCAGGATCAGTTTTCTAAATGCCGTCATCATGTGCCATTTGATCGGAGCCATGATTGGTCATTCGAGACATATTTAGCCACGGTCATCTTACAAACACAACATCGGGCACGTCACAGGAAAAGGAGCGGCGCCCCCTTGATTGTTCAGTTGCCCTTTCATTTTTTTTTTTCTATAATCTTTAGTAAATGAATGGAGTCGTTGAGGAGGAGGTGAGTTAGAAAGTCAGTCCATTAAATAACAGTGGGGAAGGATTGAGTGGATATTACCTTATCAAAATAACAATAACTAGACTGTAATTCCATGTTTGAATTAATATTAAAATGATTATTGTCCTGGCTGGCCTTCGCTTTCGCCCAGAAGAATAATTTCCACAACAATGTTGCTGTCATTGTTGTGGAGCTCCAGAGTGGAGAGTGTGAGGAGGCATGTTGATTCTTTGAAATAATATTTGCTAGATAGAAGGTCACTTCAGGAATTTTTGATCACACAAATTTTATATTTGAAAAACAAAAAATGTAACTCTTAATCGGTAAAAAAAAAAAAAAAAAACATCTCTGGTAACAAAAAAAAAAACAGAAATAGGGTTAGTGGGTTGTGAATAACATAAGGATTTGAGGTGTGTTCTGTGCAAGACGTCTGCTTCCCTGACGTTTCATCTCGCTTCGACTTGCAAGACAATAAAAAATTACTAGTAACTTTAAACTTAGAGTAAAAAGTTTGCTCTAGCAAAAAAAATAAAAAATCCTGCCCATTCTTTATGGCCACACATTTTAGCACACAAAGTAGCTTCATCAAGGCATGAATAGATTTTGGTTTGTGATTGGATGCACGGTTCGCCGTGTGATGTTGATTGATGACCACAGTCAACATGGCTGCCTCTGTAGGTTTAATAAATGTTGTTGATACAGAGGAATTCTCACACAAGTATTTTCCAGTGGGTCAAATGGTTTCTATTTTGTGACTTACTGTATAGTAATGGTGGAATGCATTGAGACAAAGAATTATGACAAACCAATGTTGCTAACTCTAGAATATTAAGGTTAAATTTGTAATTAAATTACAATAAAAAAAATTGTAATAAAATTATAATTACTTACAATTACATTACTATGTATGTGTATTCTTTAAAGGAAAAAATGCAAGAACCACGATTCACAAAGGTATTTGTAATATTTACTATTTTAAATAGATAAAATAATTTTGTGAATTGTTGCTCTTGCATTAATTCTGGGACAGTGTATTGATGTCAAACAAAGACCCTCATAAGGATACAGTTCTGTGGTTGGCTACAAATAAACAACAAGACTTCTGATTGGCTGCTGACAGGCCCGCATGTAGAAAAAATGCATCTGTGAAAGGGGTTGCCGCTAGACGAGTCTCAGAAATCCACAGACAAATGCGGGCAGTTTTGCAAATTAAAAGCATGAAATAAATGCATGTTTGACAATTCAACTTAGCTCAACTGAACTTTTATTTGTTTACCCTCCTCAGGCTTAGTGGCCACATACTGTATGTGGACAGCACTTTCGAGCTTTTGTGTCCACAAGCGTGTCCACTGTGGAATGTTTTCCCATTTATTAATTTATTAATAATCATAACAATTGTTTCCCTAAGGCACTTTACAAACAATAATGCACAAAAACTGAAAAAAAAGATGCAGCAAACAGGAAAAAAATACCTCCTTTACAATTCACAAATGTATTTTATTTATATTTTTTATTATTATTATTGTGAATTTTGACTATATATTTTTGGATCCGTGCTCCTGCATTTTCTGGCTTCTTACATTATGATCGGCAAATTTGATGCAAACATTTTTCAGGTGGTTGGATTTACTGGAAACACATTTTATTTGTCTTTATACCCTCAACTGGATCACTGGGGTGAAATATTCAGACAGCACCTCGCCATGACCACAGTTTGAATTGGGAGCAATGTATTTTCAGTGTGACTTACGTCAGTGGTCAAGACTTGGAATCCTGCAAAGCATGTACCGTAACCCTGCTATTCTCAGCTAGAAAAACAGCCTCGCTGCTTCACGTCCTGCAGCAAACATGCCACAAGTTCACACAACAGAAGGGCCGTGAGTGTGTGATATGTAGGAAACCGTCACAGGACATGAAGTTAAGAAGGAGTTTATGTGGCCAATGAAAAGTGTGAACTATGACATGGTGACTCAGTTAGAACAATTATGACTTTGCAGTGATAAAGGATGTGAGCTTTGAACCCAGAGGTGAATGTTGGCCACAGCTGTCATGACTGGCTAAATATTACACACAGATACACAGGCCCTAACTGACCAGAAGGCCGGAATATGTGAGGAATGTGCTTTAGGTGCTGACCGTCATTCGCACACCACACTTTGTGATGTGCAAAAATACACACACGTGTCAATTTATGCTCGTGCTTTGTTCTGTTAATGAATCTCTCTCTTCTTTTTGGAAGTCCCTCATTCAGGGGTTGGTACAGTGAATGACAATTGATCTTCTACTCTGATTCCAACTACCTCCATGTCCTCCCTCACTGCAAACATCAATCTCCTCTTTGTCTCCTACCTGGTAGCTCCATCTCTAGGATCATTCTTCTACCAATGTATCCACTGTCCCTCCTCTGAACATGTCCAAACCATCTCAATCTGTCTTCTCTTGCTTTTTCTCCTAACCTTCCTGTCTGTGACCCTGTCTGTGACCCTGTCTGTGACCCTGTCCAACCTTGCCTTGTTAATGAATAATCACGACTATGCCTGATGGTCACAGGTGTAGAAGAATTTCAGAAAACCACCCAGAAGTCCCTTTCATAACACTGACCCATAAGATGTCCTCCTCTGCCCTTAACCTACATTTTAAGAATTATGTCAATCTCAGTGGCCTCGTGTTCAAGTCACCAGTTTGCTATCGAGACATCACTGAGTATGTTGAACCTGGGAGTGGGAAACAGTTCTTAATCTGGTCACACATCCAAGATGCAATTTACAGTAAATGCAGCAGCACACACTTTACCAATGTATTAACTATCCATCCCATGAACATGTCCAAACCATCTCAATCTGTCTTCTCTAGCTTTTGCTCCAAACCTTCCTGTGTGTCCTGTCCCTCTAATCACCTCATTCCTGATCCTGTCCATCCTCGTCTCGACATCTTTATTCTGCCTCCTGTCTTCTGCCTATTGGTAATGTCTCTAATCTATCCATCATGGCTGGTCTCACAACTGTCCTGTAAACGTTTTCCTTCACCTTTGGGGACACTCTTCTATCACAGATCATGCTGTCTCAACACAGTTTACTCCAGGATGACCTCACGTGGCGTCTGACTCCAGTAGCCGTAATGTTCCGACAAATCACTGTGCAGCTTTGGAGCTTAAGGAAGTCGTACTAAAACATTTTGATGGTTTTTTTTTTAGTCCCTTTCTATGTCAATAAACGCGACCAGAATCCACAATTGAGGTTCTTCACAATATAAAGCGTACTGATGATAGATATGAAGTCCACCATATGGTGTGGTTGACAAACTAACGTGGCTAATATCCAGGTAAATTTTCTTATAAAAAAACATTAGTAGTGAGACAGAATAGACTTTAAAGCAGGGGTCTCAAACTTGCGGCCCGTGGGCCATTTTGGGGTCGGTGGAGGGATATTTTGCGGCCCCCATCTTGACGTTAAAGTTGAATTCATAATAATATTTCATACATTTATTCTCCACGTTTTATGGTAAATCCTCTCCTTTTGGTTCAGTGCACAGAATCTCTGGGAAACTGATTTTTTTTGTTACATTTTTTTTCTTTTGGATTGAACACTGTGAAATGATAGAGTGGATGGTGGTGACCACAGCGACCATTCACAAATGTATCTGTTATATTTACAAAGGAAAATACATTTGTAAATTCCATTAAATGGAATTTTGTGAATTGTTGGTCATGCATTAATCATTGCATTTTGACAGATTTTTGTGCCAATGTCAATAAACACAACCAGAATCCACTGGTAAGGTGCACCAAAATATGAAGCGTACAGTTAATGTTTTAAAAACAAAATATCTATTTAGTCCACCAAATGATGTTAAAAAAATTTGTTAATCACACTTTTAAAAAATATGTATCAAAACAATCATGATTATAAACACTTTGACCATAGACGTCAATGCGTCATGTCCAGAAATAAATATTTGACACGCCCCTGAAATACATGTACTTTTATAACACACACACGCACACATCCACACCCTTACTTGCTCAACAGGCTAGGATGTTTCACAAGTTAGGGCCTGCAGGTTGAGGGTTTGCTTCTCTGTTCTTAACTTCAAGTCTCTGTGTGTATTCGAAGACACACATAGTTGTCACAGTTGTCGTCCCTTTCAGGTGGTCTCCAAGGAGTCTCCATGGCAATAGTAGAATGAAACCATGGCCTGTGGGAGTGAAGTGTGCGAGTGTGTGTGTGTTCGTGCACTTGCGAGCGTATGTCCCACAGACCCAAAACCACTTTATCCCCTGAAGAAATAAGTAACTCTCCAAAGGCCAACCAGAGGCCGACAAACGAGAAACACTTTGATTCAGTTGGTTCAACATTTTCCACCTTTATTACATGAGCAAATCCCAGTAGAGGAGTCGACCGGCACAGTGAGGACAGTCACAGTCTTTGTAAAATTAAGATTAACACTGGGAAAGACATTTATTCCCAGTTTAGCGGAGGAGAGCGGGAATCATACTTTTGCTTCGCTCTTCTCTACTCTTTTTAAAATGAACAACCGTGTGACGGCCAGAGGTAAAAATGTAATGAATTCCAGAGACGGGACAGTGTCAGGCTGATGTGGAGCCAAACAAATATTTACAGGACATCATCCTCTGTGTTTATGACTTTATTTATGACCACACACACTCTCTACCTCCCGTCCATCCCTGCTGTTTTTCTAAACTATCTCTTCATCGACGGCGCTTTTATTCTCCACGTTTTGTTTGTGGCATCGTTGTGTTTGCATGCGTAGGACATGTGGATGTGTGTCCTTCTGCTGCTTTATCAGTTAGGCAAAGCATCTAAACTATGTTGTTGTTCTATAAAATGAACGTGGGTTTGACAAGGCTGCAGGGGGGAGATGTTTCCCCTGTGTTGCTCTTTAAAGCAGAACCCTGACCATATACAAATTATATTAATATTTTATATTGTCATTATAATTCTGCCCTTTCCCAGCAATGCTGGCAAACCCCAGTAGATGGTTGTGGATATGTTTTAAATATAGCTCATCTTGGTTCAAATGAACGCCCCCACGTCAAATTTTCTAACCTACTGTGTGTCACAGGGGCAGCAGACCTCCACCCAAATAACGCTCCATACTGTGAGTCTTCCTGTTGGTGGTGAGCCCACTGGAAGTTATGTGGGTTAGGATGGTGCTATGCTTGGAGCACCTCAGTGGAAACTTGGTAGCGGGTGGATTCAAGCACGAAGCCTTGCAGAGCCTTGGCAATTCTGCCTTCTTCATTTTTTTTTTTTTGTTTTGAAATATTTTCTTATGATACTTTTTAGTTTTGTGGCACTTTGGTCTACAGCCAAAACCTGTGTCATTGTTCCGAAAATTCAAGCAAGAATGGGATTTAAGTGGAATCACCAACTGAGGTTATGGTGCGGTGTGATTTCTGTGGCGGTTGTGACTCAATAAAGGACAAGTGGATGAAGATGATGGCCTACATTGACTTTCCCAAGGTTACACGTCAAAGCTAGATATCAGATGTGACCGTATCACATCAGATATCTAGTGCCCTAAACTTAGCTGTCATCTGCATGATAATAATCAGTAGCCACTTTCACCCATATCTTGCCAACGGATGGCCCATAACAAAGAAGGAAGGAAGGAAGGAAGGAAGGAAGGAAGGAAGGAAGGAAACTCCTTGTCATTGTGATACTATGATGAACACTACTGTGCGCAATGTGATCTCTGCATATAACCCATCACCAAAGTGATCAGTTGGCAGCTTTAAGCACCAGGGAGCAGTGGGTGCATACGGTACCGTGCTCAGTGGACCTCAGTGGTAACCTGGAAAGTCCGGTTCCTTAACCACTAGGCCACCACTGCCCCACTAGTCTAGTTATACCAACTAGAAGTTACAATATTGAAAATCTAACCCTCAACTGTATCATATTGGCTCTTCAGTAAGATAGCTGGGGCTTCATTGAGATCTTCTGAGTTGGTCACCTTTGGTTTACAGCAGTGTTCCCCAACCTTTTGGCACCACGGGCCAGTTAAATGTCTCGTACTATTTTCACGGGCTGGTCATTAAGTTGTGGCAGATAAATACCCCTTAATAAAATTAAAATTATGTGTCTGAAATAGTTTACTACCTATAAAATCTTCCTACCCAAATTAACTGCATGCATACAACAAGGGTTTCCCAAATGCACACAGCCTATAAATTTCTGCTACCAGAGTGGTATAAAAAGTCAGTATCTTGTATCAATGACATCATTTTGAGTTTATTGTTGTTGTCTTCAGTGAGAAAATATTTCCTAACCAAATATAGTTGCATTATTGATGATAGAATCCTAACCATTCCGTTGTTCAGTTCTTTTGTTGATATGGGTATGGATCAAGTGGAAGTAATAGCCAGATGGGGCCAAAAGGAAACATTAATTCTCTGCTGCTCATCACCAATTTACGGACTGGTACTGGTCCCCAGCCCAGTGTTCCACTAGGGGACCACTAGTTTACAGTGTCAACACACAAATACTTAGAACACTTATACACACTACAGGGATCAGCTCCAGAAGCTGAGGAAATATTTGATTCTTAAGTCTTAAGTCATGTTTGCTGACAGTATCTTTTATATTTTGTGTTTTTTAGGAGGTGGAGACTTTGGACATCAGCACCATCAGGGATACCAGGACTGGGAAGTACGCCAAGCAACCAAAGGTTTGTCCTGTGTTTGTCCTTCATTGGTGTACAAGACCAATAAATGCTCTGGTCTGCTGCTGTTGGTGTCTTCAGAGCTGTGCCGACGTAACGTTCAAGTGCCACTGTCAAAACAACCTGTGTGCTCGTAGGTGTACGTGTGTATTTTTGCGCTTTCCCCTTTTCTAGCTGATGGCACTGAGATGACACGGCTCCAAAGAGCCTGCTGACAGATGGACTGTCAAGACAGGAAGTGATATAACAGGCAACTGTTGGCAAGGAAGTCATTGTGTAAGAGTGAAACGGTCTGAACGACTCTAATGTGACTGTGATTGCTGGAGAACACTGCAGATAAGGAATTTCCTGAACAGGGTTTTAGTTTCTGGTTCTGATCCAAAACCTTTTTTTTAACCTGTTGAATATCAGCTGATGTAAAAATCTGGAATGGACATTAGCTTCACTGGGCAGGCTTTTTTTTTTAATATTTTGTTTTATGACTGCATTGTTTTTTCTTAATTTTTTTTTACAAAATACCAGATGTTTAGTGTGGTAACTAGGGCTGGGTATTGATTCAAATGTTCTTAATCGATTGGATTCACAAGGGTTCGATTCGATTCAATTCACGATTCGCTTCGGTTTTCGATTCAGTTTTTGTCACATTAATTGTAGATCGGTACCAACGTTGTTCTCAGAAGAATCAAAGCTGAAATTGAAACTTAATCCATATGCTAATAATTTTTTTTTCTTTTTTTTTTACATTTATTTCCATCACAAATTTACTTAAGGCAGTTATATTAATCCATCATGCATTTTTTATTTAACATGACTTGACCCAAAATTACATGCAGAATCTAGTTTTAGATTTTAGATTTTAGTGCCATGTTGTTTTTACATTTGTTTTACATGCGAGTGTGTTAACTCGCACGTAGCCAGGTAAATACAAAATCACCTGTGGTGCACGAGTTCACGTAAAGTTGTTGGGAAAAGAAGGAAAAAAAAGATCGTATTTTGGATTTATGAATCGATATCGTCCTATTAACAAAAAAATCGATTAAAATCGATTAATCGATTTATTTTTTTTTAACCCAGCCCTAGTGGTAACCATTTATTTATTTTTATTTAGGTCATCTATCTCCTTACAACCAGAGTGACCATAAAAATAACATGAGTTAGCATCTGCTCATATTGTTTAGATTTTACAAATACAAATATAATTGACTCCCAGATTGTAAACCACACACTTTGAACCCCGCGGCATAAACAGTGACTGTAACAATTTTACAGATTTTTTTTTTTTTTTTAACACTGATGAAGAGGATTTTAGTGGTTTTAGTGTAAAGGAGGAAGATGGAGATGGTGATTAATGACTTTTCTGGTGGGTTACTGTGTGTTATACTGGTCTGTGAATGGCTGCGGGTGAAAGTTGAGAACAGGGTCTGCCCTGTCATGTTGAAGAGTGAGCTGGTTATGCTGGCGCTGTTTATACACTGTTTGTGTATTGTTGTGCTCGGTGTGGCTGAATATAATGACTCCAACTTCCCTTTTTCTGTTTATCTCTGCTGCCAATGAGCAGAGAGTGAAGGGAGTCGAACCCTACAGGGAATGTTAACCTTATCTCTAGAACAGATAAATAAGTCTAGTATTTCCTGTACATTCCAACCACGGTTGAGGAGCTGAAGCACAAACTAACTAACCTGTTTAAAAAAGGGTATTTATTTTATTTAAAAAATAAATTTCTCTAAATGTAACATGCGTCTTTTACTGACCTGAAATTTCAGTAAAAAACGGTTTTGTTAGAAATCGTACCTTGGCCAATCAATTTCTATCCAAGTCCCTGAAAAATATGTTAACAAAAAATGTCTATATTTTATTTAATTTTAAATTTTTATTTTTTCAATTAAACGAAATTAAATTAAATTTTATTTTTAACTGTGACATTACGGGAAATAATCGTTTGTACATATTAAACAGTAGCCACAGACACAATTTAGATTCCTCAACAAACTTGGAAAGGAACAACTAGAAAGTAAAGAGTCCCTCCCTCCAACTGCCAGAAATCACATTGCACCGCATTGTGTCTTCCTGGGATCAGTGAACCCACCAGAAACCAAGCATCCTTCCGGTGATTCGAACCTACTCAGGAGGTGAACCCTGGAGTTTCACCCCAATAACAGAGACATTGAATAGACGTAAATAATAACTTTTTAACATATTTAAACCAGAAAAAAAATCCTGTGTGGGAAAAACTTGCCACATTTAAATTATCTGATGTAAACTGATCTGAACAATAATAATGATCAATGTTTCGGGTTCAAATCCACCAGCTGCCAGGTTGCCGCTGAGGTGCTGTGAGCATAGCCAGGTCCCGACCCACATAACTTCCAGTGGGCTCACCATCCACAGGAAGGCTCACAGTATGGAGCAGTGTGTGATTTGGGTGCCAGTCCTGGAGACTGCTGCCATGGAAAAGAATAAGAGGATGAAGATGAATAATGAAGGAATTTTCGAGCATAAGAGAATAACAGTAACAATAACAACTTTTTCTCCACAATAGACAATGAACCGGGACGGATTTATCTGTGCAGTAGACCAGTAGTCCACTACTATGTTTTTTTTTTTTTTTTTTTTGTTTGTTTGTACTTTTACCTGGTTTTTGGTTGCTATCAGCACTGGCGGCGGATAGAGATTTGGAGTGGTGATGTGTAGCTCATGACTGATACTGTGGGTAACAGCCAGTCATAGTGTACCATCTTAACGGATTTAAAAAAAAAAAAAAAAAAAAGATGATCAAGATTGCTGAACCTGCAGGTGGTGCATGTGTTAGTGAGAAGTTCTTTGTCAACTGCCTTTACATCAAACCTTCCAAGAAAACAGACTCTGAGATGGATCTTATCTGCCGGAACTGTCCTCTCCTTAGACACTTTTTCCTCCTGAGGCCAGGTCAGCTGAGCGACATCGTGTCCTGGATCTCTTTAACTTAAGTTTTGCCTTTTGGCTTAGTTCTTTCTTCACTGTGACCAATACAGTGACTGCGGTCACTACGATTGCTGCACCGATCCGCCTGTCAATTTCACGTTCCATCCAAGATACTGAAAGACCACAAAAAGGTGGCCTGCGCCTCCAGGTGAGAAGGGAGACCCTGCCTCGAATGGAGGAGTTCAAGATCACATTGCTGGAAGTCATTTCAACAAAATAAAATAAATATCCCTTTGCATTTATATGTTTCCACTGAAATAACTGCTGAAAGAGCAAAACAAAGAAGCCCTCTCTTCTGTGGAGCCACATATATTTTTTTTTAGTCGTTAGAGTGAAGCGATTGGCGGTTTCATGGTGTGCACTGTTCCGGCGGTCGTCCATGTTCATTTGTGTAATTCAGACAGAGCGTGTTTGTCTGTGGCAGAGACACGGAGTAAGAAAAAAAAAAAAAGGAAGAGGGAGTCGTTTGGCTAATTAGATCAGAGCTCAGTACATGCATGAGATTTACTGTCCTCAGGAGACGGAGAGGAAATCGGAAGTGGGCTATCGCTTACACGGATCTTACAAGTGTGCGTCTGTGACATGTTTACATACAACACACACATACGGACATGAACATCTGCACGAAGCTGTAGTATCGATTATAGGCTGTGGTCGTACAAAGAAAGTCGCAGACGATTCTGTGAAATTGTGATTTAAAAAAAAAAAAAAGACCCATCAGTACCAGCAAGTCGAGACAATAATTTTTCATTTTTCTGCATGCAAAAATTCCCCAATAGAAATGACAGGAGAGCCATCAAAACTGTATATTCTTTACTGAATAATAAATCAACAGTTCTTACGTTGTACATTACTATATTTTGCATATTGACTTATTGGCTTTGTGTCCCACTGTTTGTGTCAGGACTCCAAGTTGCGGGAGTTGCTGGGATTTGGTAAAGGCGACAACGGAGAAAGAAAATTGGTTACTGTCGTCCACGGCAATGATCTGGTCAACATCTCCTTCCTCAACTTCCAGGCGATGCAGGAGGACACAGCCAAGGTAACCCCGACAACCATCGACATCTTCTTTGTCTTTCGGCTCGTCCCTTTTTTCAGGTTTTGCCACAGCGAGTCAACAATTTCCATCTCGACCTGTCCTCAACTCTGACTCCAACTACCCCCATGTCCTCCTTCACTGCATCCATCAATCTCTTAGTCTCCTACCTGGTAGCTCCATATCCAGGATCATTCTTCTACCAATGTATCCACTGTCCCTCCATCACAGTCTGGCTTCTCTAGCTTTTTCTCCAAACCCGTCCTGTCTGTGTTGTCTCCCCAATCACATCATTCCACCGACATCTAATGCAATTAAATAATTGGATTTTTATATTAATTGTAATAAAGCTATGGTTTTAGTAGCCATAAGTATTTTTAAAATAATGTATTTTTCTGAGGTCACGGCTCATTGTTACAATGGAACACGACTACCGTAATTTCCGGACTATAACCCAAACATGATATATTTACAAGGAGCTTTAGCAAGTTTATGCTAACTTTATTCATGTAAAAAGCGCGTTATCGTTCGTGAAAGTTCTTCTTCGTCTATGGTGTTTATTGGCGGTTGTGACATGCATCTTCCACTACACCACCTGTGTCACTCTTACCTTTTCTGCTCGAGCGCCCCTGGTGGCCGTTAGAAAAAATGCATACTTTAGCCACATCTATGTGTAAGTATGGAGCCAGAATAGTCTCAAAAAGAACACGCGCATAACACGGATCCGTGTGCATATTCTGAGAAGAGCACACAAACAACGCTTAACACGTCAAAATACCTTTGTGAATTCTTCAAATTCGTTTGTGAATCGGTACGCGCATTCAAATCATGCTTTTTATTTAATAATAGTCTCAAAAATCCGAATTAGTGAGCGCGTAGTTTCACAAATTAAAAGCATGATGAGACTATTCTGGCTCCATATATAAGCCGCAGGGTTGAAATTGCGTGAC
This sequence comes from Paraplagusia blochii, assembly GCA_016785265.1. NCBI lineage: Eukaryota > Metazoa > Chordata > Actinopteri > Pleuronectiformes > Cynoglossidae > Paraplagusia > Paraplagusia blochii. The sequence goes on along the minus strand of JAFBJS010002683.1, from coordinate 81,146 downwards.
AAAATTTGCGGCTTATAGTCCGGAAATTACGGTATGTAATTTGATATAAGTTCATTAAGTTGTTAAAATGTTAAAAGAACAGTACGTGAGCACCACGTGGCTGTATTTTGACATCACAGCTGATTACATTCATTTCTCATATACAGTACGTCGTGTTTCTATATTTATCCACTCTTCCTGCTTCCTCTCCTTCTTAGTCGACTTGGTTTTTCTCAGGCTCATGACTGTTACTACTGTACAACCTCACTCTGTTGAGCTGGAGGCCAGGATGTTTAGGTTTATGTGATTATTCTCATTTTTTGCGTGCGTGCGTGTGGTATATTGTATATGGAAGCCGTCTGACACCAGCTGCACCGTCAAAGTGCTTAGTGTTTAAACCCCCCATCTTTCTGTGCACACGTGTTTTTCCCAGATTTGGACGGATGAACTCTTCACCTTGGCCACAAACATACTTTCCCAGAATGCATCGCGCAACACCTTCCTCCTTAAAGCGTAAGATGTTTGTGTCCTCTCTTGACGCCGGGCAGCTGCTGGTTTTTTGGATCTGTTTTTAAATGTTTTGCTCTTCTAACAGGTACACTAAGTTGAAGCTGCAGGTGAATCAGGACGGAAAGATTCCTGTCAAGAAGTGAGAAAACACACTTTATCTAGTATTTATAAAGCACAAGCTTTATATATATATATTTTTTTTACTTTTTCAGGACCTTTCATGTACTCTTGACTTTATCTTTTTAACCTGATCTTTTTTTGGTCTTTTTTTTTTTTTTGCCTTGATTAAAAGGAGCTGAACAATTACATCAAATGCCATCCCTTCAAAACTGACCTTCTCTCCCACTCTGATTGTCTCTCAGCATCCTCAAGATGTTCTCGGATAAAAAGAGAGTGGAGACGGCTCTGGAGCAGTGTGGCCTTGTCAACAACAGGGTGAGAATCAAAGATCACACTGATCACAAACCATTAAATGTGTGTGTGTGTGTGTGTGTGTGTGTGTCTGTGTGTGCTTATTTATACTAATACTATTCAGAAATATAGTTAAAAAGCATTTCATTTGCCTAGTCAGTGTTGCAGCCCTTGTATTTAGATCAAATCTACATGTATAGCAGGTATGACAAGTGATATTCCTGGATAACAGTAAAACATACATTATGGCAATTTAGGGCCCGGGGTCCAGATGTGGTCCAAAGGACTTTTTAATCTGGCCCGCTGTACTTTTCCAAATATTATTATTAATAACTATTATTTTCATGAGGCAGCAGTGCAGCAGTACATTTTGACTGGTAACAGAACGAATGGACATAGTGTAACCCAATTTATATTGTACATTTGTGAGTAATCACATTATATTAATTACCGTAATTTCCGGACTATAATCCCGCAATTTTTGTCTCAATTTCAACCCTGCGGCTTACGCAGAGATGCGGCTAATGTATGCATTTTTTTTCTAACGGCCGCCAGGGGCGCTAGAGCAGCAAAGGGAAGAGTGAGACAGGTAGTGTAGAGGAAGACACAAGTCACAACCGCCAATAAACATCATAGGAGAAGAAGAAGTTTAACATACAGTAACGAGCTTTGTACGTGAATAAAATTCATCATGGGAAATGCAAAAAAAAATGCAGCACATGCGGCTTATAGTCAAGTGCAGGTTATGTATGTTCAAAATGTTTTTATCCTTCTTCCTATGTTTCTTTTGGGATTCTGTTAAACCATTTTTACAGTTAAAATAGATTCCTGAACGATCTGAACAAGTCTCTCTTACATGTAATGCTGTGAAAGACAATTTCTGCCTGTTGATGCAGAAATCTGTCAGTAGAATTATGGTTTCTACGCCGTTATTTGTCCCTCTCTCCTTTTGCCCAGAGCTTTTAAGCTCATTGTGAAACAGGAAGTGATGCTTTTAATGAGATTGCAATGGTAAATTGTCAAAACACTGCGAGAAACCACATATCCAACCCAAAAACAGTCATCTTTGTATTTTTGGCAGAAAACCTGATTTTACAACAAAGAATAATCAGTGAAAACTACATTTTAATAAATGCTTTTTTTTTGCCTACTTCTCTCCTGATCTGATTGTTTGATCGGCACAGATCTTGTCACAACACAGTGATCTTTCTTGATTTTTTTGAAATTGAAATATATGTTGTGAAATCCAGGTTTTTGCACTATTTTTGCAAGAAATGGCTCTGGTTCTGAGATCTGCATTTGTTTTGTCCCCTGTATTAACCCTTTTGCTTTCTTCTTTATTTTTGTTCACATGCATTTATTTTTTTTTTCTCATCTATTTTGAGGCGTCACAAGCACAAAACATACATTGTGAAGTTTGCAGGGGAGATATTTACATCTGCCAGACTGTGGTAATAATGTTGTGGGTCAGATGAGGTGAAACAAGGTTTCCTGTGTCTCTATCACTCACTGTAATCTCCAAAAAAAAAAAAAAAAAAAAATCAGTCTGTAGTCACAAGACATTTCCCTGTGAATAAAGAGACTCGATTGTGCAAACTCAGCTCTTCTTTCTCCCTCTCTCTCTTTCTATGTATTGTTTGAAATTACTGCCACCTACTGGCATTTTGAAGAAGAGACATTTTTAAGAGGATATTTAATATTTAAGATATTCTCTATATTAGGGTCAACAGATTATGTTTTTCTTTTATTTTTTTTCTATTTTTATTTACTTGGTTACACTGAAATCTAATTTTGACTTTTTTTGGAGTTGTTTAAGAGCAGAGAAAACAATTTCAGTAATCATAATATTAAAATTATAAAAAATATCAAGACCATGCTCATTTATACTCAATATTTCATTAACTTTTTTATGAAAGACAAATTTTAAAATAATAAAGACAAAGACACATAAGGGGATAAACAGTCCCCTTATTGTTTTTTTCTCCACTGAATCCACATCTAAATAGTCCATAATAAGGTCTTTGACATTAAAAGGTTTTGTTCACGATTAATTGCCTTCTAGATTTCTAAATTACTTCCTCTAAATGATCCCTCCTTTTTTTGTTCACACAATTTTCTGTATTTCTTCTTTCTCTGAGACAGACAGAGGGAATAAAACCAGACGATTTCACGTGGGAGGCCTTCCAGAAGTTCCTGGACAGTTTGTGCCTGAGGCCAGAGATACAAAGCATCTTAGAAGAAATGTACGTCTTCTTCCATTCCTTTCGGCTTGTCCATCACGGGTTGCCACAGCAAATCCACATTTTCCATCTCCCTGTATCTCCTGTCCTCTGTATCTTCTTCCCTGACTCCAACTACCTCCATGTCCTCCCTCACCGCATCCAGTGCACCACCTGGTAGCTCCATCTCTAGGATAAATTATCTACCATTATAACCACTGTCTGTCCTCTGAACATGTCCAAACCACCTCAATCTGGCTTCTCTAGCTTTTACTGCAAACCTTCTTGTCTGTGTTGTCCCTCTAATGTCCTCATTCCTGATCCTGCCCATCCTTGTCTCTCCTAATTGGAAGAAAAGTTAGTAAAATTATTTTAGTATTTAGTAGTATTTTTTCTTGTTGTTTCTGCTCCAGTGGCTCCAAGAGGAAACCTTTCATCTCTCTGGACCAGCTGATGGACTTCATCAACCGCAGGCAGAGGGACTCGCGGCTGAACGAGGTGCTGTACCCACCGCTGAAAAGAGAGCAGGTCCGACAGATCATGGAGAAATACGAGACCAACACCAGTCAGCTGGAGCGAGGTTGGTAACTGTCTGTGTGTTTATGTCATTTTTGTGGTATTTCTGTCCTTCTCTTCACATTTCTATTCCTCTTTGAGATGAAAACCAGAGCCGAGTCGGCTGCTTGCTTCTCGTTTTTTTTTTTTTTTTATTGTGACATGGTGTTGTTGTACTTGCTTGTAGATGGTGTCTGTTTGTCTTCAAGTGAGGTTTGTCTGCAGCAGTGTTTTTTTTTTCGTTTTTTTTTTAAATACTCCCAGTTTTACAGTTTCACCACAGTCAAATGGAGGCCAGGTTGCTCGTCGTTGAAAAAAAATCCTGAAACACCGAGCCAACAAAGACTGTTTCCACTTTGCATCCAATGTTATGGATGCATGCTGGGAAAATCATCCACATGTGTCCTGTGTGGATGTGTTAGGGAAACTCGGGAACAAATGGAGCCATTGCTACTGAAGGCAGCTCTGCTGTTAAACCCAAGCGTGAAATACGATCCATAACATCCAGATGTAACCTGGAGCTGTCCTCGGAGTCTGTTTTTTTTTTTTTTTGTCCTGAACATAAAATCCATTTTCCATAAAGGCCGGTGTTCCCCTGGAACACATGACGTCAATTTGTTCTTTTGTTTTCCAGTTCTTGCCTTTCAAATCAAATCAGTCACTCAGCACAGCTTCAGCAGATGTACACTGGTCAGTGGAGTTAAACCCCACTGTCCAGAACCATCTGGGTCTTGAAAATTAAAACATCAGGACTCTCTTCTGTGTGTGTGTGTGTGTGTGTCTGTGTGTGTGTGTGTGTCCATTCTACAGACCAGATCAGTTTACAGGCATTCAGTCGGTACATGGGAGGAGAGGAAAACAGTATTGTGCCGCCAGAGAGGCTGGACATCATCGACGATATGAACCAACCACTGTCCCACTACTTCATCAACTCCTCACACAACACATACCTCACAGGTAACAGAGCAAAACGCATGATGTTTGCTTTCAAATCTACAGTTACATGGGGTTTCCTATGGATACATATTATTTTTTTTGCTATTTAAAAATATATTTTAGTTATTTTGGATCAATCTCTCCTTTCAATGTTCCCCCAAGTAAGAGGGAAACAGCTTTAAACTCTAAACCAATTATTTTATTAGATATAAAAGCTTGTTACCTTGTTAAATTATTTGGTTTGCCGGTACATCTCCAGTCCAACACTGGACATCAGCGCAAACTTGTCTTCTGACTTGAATCAGCACTTTCCATCCTGTGTATCTTCTACTTTGACTCCAACTACCTCCATGTCCTCCCTCACTGCAAACATCAATCTCCTCTTTGTCTCCTACCTGGTAGCCCCATCTCCAGGATCATTCTTCTACCAGTGTATCCACTGTCCCTTCTTTGCACATGTCCAAACCATCTCAATCTGGCTCTCCAAACCTTCCTGTCTGTGTTGTCCCTCTCATCACCTCATTCCTAATCCTGTCCATCCTTGTTTCTCCTAAAGAAAATCTTCTTTAACTCCAGCTCTGTCTCCTGTCTTCTACTTATTCCTAGTGTCTCTAAACCATCCATCATGACTGGTCTCACAACTGTCCTGTAAACCTTTCCCTTCACCTTAGCTAACTCTCTTCTATCACAAATCCCTCCTCCCTCCTGAGATCTTTCTCCAGTTGTTCCATCCTGCCTGTCCTCTATTCTTCTCCTCTCTTCCACAGTCTCCACTGCTCTGATCAGTTGATCCTCAGTATCTAAACACCTCCAACTTCTCCACCTCTGCTCCTTGTATCCTCACCATTCCACTGTTCTTCCTTTCATTCACGCACACGTACTCTGTCTTACTACGACTGACTTACACCTCTCTAGGTTCTCTTTAAGCCTTAGGAAAATGATATTCCATAATCTTTGCAGTATTAACCTGGGATACTTTTTTATTTCCCAAAGTCTGCTTCCTTGATGTGTGGTTCTCCAAAAAAAAAAGAAAAAAAAAAAGAAATCTAAGAAATTCATTGCTAAATGAAGCTGATCATTTTGGGAAGTTTTACATCTGTTTCCCTTCTTATCAGGTTTGTCCAGTTGTGAAGAGAATTTTCAAGAGAACTATAACTATTAGTGTCGTCTCACATCAACCACAAACTTTGAAATGTTTGATTAGTTCAAATATTGTGACTTGGATGAAAGAAAATGTTTTAGGACTTAAGGTTATAAATTCCATGACGGCTAATATCTTCAGCCCCGTTCCTTGTCTTCTTAGTATTCTTGATTGTACTTAAAATATTAATGGACGCCCTCTCCTATGTTGTGCAGTGGGCCAGCTGACTGGGCTGTCTTCAGTGGAGATGTACAGACAGGTTCTTCTGACCGGCTGCCGCTGTGTGGAGCTGGACTGCTGGAAGGGCCGACCGCAGGATGAGGAGCCCTACATCACCCACGGCTTCACCATGACCACTGAGATCCCTTTCAAGGTCGGTGCTATGGATCCTCCACACCACTGCTTTAGACTCTGTTGTTTCATGTTTCAACTCTGTCTCTCTACATCTACAGGAAGTGATTGAGGCCATCGCGGAGAGCGCCTTCAAGACCTCGCAGTACCCTGTTATCCTCTCCTTTGAAAACCACGTTGATTCGTAAGTCAAGTTAAAGAGAGTTGTTTATTAGCTCACGTAAAACATTACATTTTTTAACTCTCAATCAAATGTGTGGAATCTTTTCAGATCCAAGCAGCAGGCCAAAATGGCAGAGTACTGCAGGACTATCTTTGGAGATGCTCTTCTCATCGATCCTCTGGAAAAATATCCGGTAGGATTGTTTTTTATTTAGGAAGGCGAGATGAGCACAGGTGGTGATTGATAAGAAAAAGAATGCTTTATTTTTTTTTTATTTTAACCTTGTTTCAATAGTTGATGTAAAATCAACTAATGATGAAACCAACCTTTTTTGCGCCACTGACCGGTCGTTAAGTTGTGGCAGATAAATACCCCTAAATAAAATTAAATTTTGGGTGTTCTGAAATATTTTCCTACCTAAAAAAATTTTCCTACACGGATTAACTGTTCATGGGCACAACAAGGATTTCTCAAGTGAACACAGCCTATAACTTTCTGCTACCAGACCGGAATAAAAAGCTAGAATCTTGTATCAGTGACTCTGCATTATTTTGATTTTATTGTTGTCTTTACTGAGAAAATGTTTCCTCATCAAATATAGTTGCATTATTGATGATGGAATCCTAGCCATTCTAACTTCAACTATATTTGTTTCTTGTGCCAAATCATAACAACTGTTATCCCAAGGCACTTTACAAACAATTAAGTAAAATAAACAGTAAAAGATGATTTGAAACAAACATGAAAAGAACATTAGTCCAAGCTACTTTTATTCGCTTGTTATGCTTACAGTTGATGAGAAAAGTTAAAATATGATAAACAATTAACCTTAACAAAACAAATTCCAAATTTTGCAATGTATTAGGCTTGATTAAGGTACAAGTGAGCCGACAGGTGTCGCTACGACGCGACCGTTAGAAACAACGATTTTGAAATAAAAAAAACACAACGTATATATGTAAATATAACATATTCGAATGTAAATCTTATGAAATATTTACCAAACAAAAAAACAAATTATATAATATTGGTGAATCTATTTAAAAATAAATGAAGATAACTTAATTAACGAACGTAGAGCTTAACGACAGCGGTTTGCCACGGTAACAGATAAAAAATTTGGATTGACAATAAAGTTGGCAAATTTATTAAAAATATATGCAATATATTTTTGCTTTAGGTTATTACCTGAAATGAGAATAGTTCTGTAAGCTTTAAATCTCTGTAAATTTAAAATAAAGTCGTCCTGTCAGACGTTCATTCGTCCCTCTCCTCGACGGCAGCCACACAGCGCGTCCTCTCAGCTACCGAGCGCTGCCTATTGGAGACACTTCACACTTAGCAGCAAAATGGCCGCCCGTCAACTGACTGACTCCAAAGCGCTTTGAGATTCCGATTCTTCAGAACATTAGGCTTTAGGCTATTACAACGTTAGTAATAATTTATTATTATTTCTTAAATCTATAACTTTGTAGTAACTTTGAAGTTTGCAAACTAATATAAATTGTCAAAAGTAAACATCAGGGTTGAACAAAACATGGCAATAACCATGAATAGAAGTGCAAACATAAAATGCTACATAGTCGGGAAACATGGCTTTACAAATTTAATGTAGGATTCCATATGTGATTTGTTTGTGGGGCTGGTGATTTGTTTGAGACGTTTCTTACGGCCTGTCTTCAGCGAAAACAGCTTTATCTTCCCCTGGAGATAGTTTTTCTTTTCACAACTTGCACTCGCTGTTCCACAACTTAGTTTAGCTTGGATTTTCATTATTCTTTTTCGTGGACCTTCTTTCGTTGATAAAAGAAGTTTGTTGTGTTCGGATGTGGGAGCAGTCCTACAGCACAGTTTACATATGGCCGTCTGTTGCTCCGTGTCGGACCTCTTAAATCCGAAATTTTACGTACCGCTTCCTTTCGGTAAAATTCTTCTTCCTGGGCTTCCTACCTATAGCTCTCTCTGTCTGTTGTGACTCCGGGCATGAAACTTCACAAAAAAATTGTGGTAGGCTATTAAACCATATGTTTTGTGTAATATTTAATAAAAAAAAGACTAGAGACGATATAAACAATAGAGGACCTTCTTTTTCTCCTTTCGGCTTTTCCTGTTTTTTGCCACGAGTCAACAACTTCCATCTCACCCTGTCCTCCGCATCCTCAACTCCAACTCCAACCACCTCCATGTCCTCCCTCACTGCATCCATAAATCTCTCTTCGTCTCTTACCTGGTAGCTCCATGTCTAGCATGCTTCTCCCAATATAATCATGGTCCCTCCTCTGAACATGTCTTTTTCTCCAAACCTTCCTGTCTGTGTTGTCCCCCTGATCACCTCGTTCCTGCTCCTGTCCATCCTTGTAACCCCCAAAGAGAATCTCAGCATCTTTAACTCCCCCA
>JAFBJS010002683.1:42258-62024 GCA_016785265.1 Paraplagusia blochii | reverse complement strand
TGAAATCTGACAGTTCAGGGTTAGTAACAGTCTCTAAGTCTCTTAGTCCGTGCAGGAACCCCTGTAGCATCTGCCAGAGGGCAGCGAAAGCCCATGTGCTGGGTGTGTGAGGAAGGAAAGGAAGGAAGGAAAGCAAACTCCTAGTCATTGTGACACACACACCCCTGCTCATAACGAAGAGAGACCTCAGCATTGAACCCATCACGAAAGGGAACAGTTGGCAGCTTTCAGTGCCCAGGGAGCAGTGTGAGTGGGAGGTGCCATGCTTACAGTAGTGGACCTGAATGGTAACCTGGCAGCTTCTGGAATTGAACCTGAGACTGCTGCCTGTGGTTGTCTCTGCTGTTTGCACTAACCTCTGCAGTACCACACGTGCACCTTTAGAAGTAAATGAGTGTGCTGGTGTTTTTACTAAAATATCCATCCATTCATCTTCATCCGCTTATCCATTACTGCGTCGCAGTAGCAGCTGTCTCCACAACTGCCACCCAAATCACAACGCACCACACGCTACCTTCTTGTGGGTGGTGTGCACACTAGAAGCCAACCGCCCTAACCAGGATTCCAACTTACACAAGAGGTGACACTAGGGTTTCACACAAACAACTCTGGGCCAAAGTGAAGGCCTCATAGTAGGAGGGGTCGATGAGGCTTCGTGAAGCGTTTCATCACATTGCAAAACTGTATTGATACTGTGTCAAAACTGTGTCACTGAATACTGACACCTACTGGACCTTACTGTATAAATCTCCACAGGCAACTTTGTTGACAGACTCAACTGACACTCCTATGACGTCCTAGTATATACAATAATATATTTTATGTATATACGTTAGTCATTTTTTTGACATTCACATTTATAATACTTTAATATTTTCAGATACAATCAATGAATAATGTGAATATATATCATAACGCGAAAGTGAAAGTGAACGTGTTGTGAATAAGGATGCTTCTGGACTGTTTTTCTAATTATTATTCAAAAAAAGATGTTTCCCCTACATCTTGAAGTTATTTTTTTATTATTATAATTATTACTTTGTCAAAGGCAGAAAACACCCGCTCACACAGGGCACAGATAAATTGGAAGGACAACTGGTAAAGTTTGACAAACAACAAGGATATACATTTATTTTCCAATATGAGATCAAAATGATGGAAACTTTCTTTTTCCCGGAGACTGCGCTATAATTCAGTGATGGGATGGAATAAGATCACAACAGAGATTCTTTGCTGTGGCTGGTACAACTATATTGACAGATGCACATCCTTACAGACACGATTTAGCGCGTTCATGTCAGTTCGAATCAGTTCCTGTTTGGGTCACGTGACTTTCCCAAAGGATTTGGCTCTATGAGCTCAACGCATGTGCTGACGTATCAGTGTTGCCGGACCATGACTAACCCAATAGAGGCAGTAGAAATTTACAGAAAAATAACTAAATATTTTTTGTTTATTTATCTATTTATTTTAAGTGAAATAACCAAACTAGATAAAGTTTTCCTTTTTATTGTAATGTTTACAACAATAGGAGGTTTCAAACTAAACTCCTCTTTAGACTCAGTGGAGATGCCCCCTTGTGGTTTTGCTCTTCCAGTGAACTCACGATCTTCCTCACAAACACTCTCCCTCTACAGATGAAGTCCCAGTTGCAGAAGGAACTGGATGAGGAGTACCAGCGTCTGCCGGAGGAGATCTGTCAGCACCTGCAGCTGGAGCTGCACAACAAGGGTCTGCAGAAAGACACCATCTTCTCGTCCTTTTCCAACCACAGCAGCTCCAGCCCCAGTTCGGGATCGGGCCCACCCTCCAACTGCTCCACGCCCTCCTACCCTTCGACGCCGAATCGCAGCCTGTGGAACAGGAGCAAGGACAATAGCTCGATCTCGTTGGGCGATTCCAATTCCTCGTCTACTCCCATCCAGTCGGAGGCAGCAATGTCGTTCAGTTAAATTTACTAGATTTGTTAATTGTAAAAAGGAAGTTCAGACATTCACCTGGGGTCGATACTGATTAATATGTGGGATAGTAATGATCTAGATTATTTACTAATTTTATTCTTTTAACTACAGACTGGTTTTATTTGTGTCTAAAGAGCTTTATTATTTTTTATGTTGGCATTTTTTTCTGTCACATGACACATGGTTGGAAAATTCCAGCGCCCTAATCTGACTTGTTTTTACATTTCCTCCCCTCCCTTTTGTGTTTTGTTCATGTTTTTTTTTCCCGTCAACATTTGTTTTTTTATACTTTTATTTGATTTCACATCAATTCCATATTTTTTGGTGTCGGGTAAACTTTGTTTTATTTTTTATCAAACCACAGAACTCAAGAATTTTTATCTGACTTGACGCGTTGAAAATTTTTAATTTATATTTAAAGAGCTGAATTTAAAGCAATTTTAGCTCCAAACATTGTTTCCTAGACATTGTTGGTAAAATTCTCACCTGTAATGTAAAAACACCTGTAATGACGGAGGCTTACCACCGAGTGGCACTGTAGTCTCGATAATTTTAGTATACTGTATGTGTACAGTATACTCGCCTTCCTTTTAGTCTTTATGGTTTAGAAATATGTTGGTTCTTGATACTTTATTCATGTCTGACTAAATTATTTAAGAATGTTCGTGGAATACTTTTGCAAACTAATTCTACAAAGGAACAGCGGACCATGTTCGACGCCATGCCTATGCCCCTCAGTGGTAACAAGCCAGCTGAAGAACTCGAACCTCACACCCTCTGGACCTAGGCCATTTGTGTAACCACTAATCCACTACTTCAGAAGCAGTTTTTCTAAACTTCACTACTAATATTCATCCAAGCTATGGTGGATTCAAACCTGAAGCCTTGTGGACCCAAGTCCACTTCCTTAACCACTAAACCACCACTGCTGCCACCTTCTAATATTTATCCAATCAAAATTTTAGGAATATTTCAGTTATTATGTGGAGGGTCCATGGTACATTCACTTTCTTGTCCTAAATTTTATCATCTAGTTCCCATTGTCCTTTTAAGAATTTATCATTTGTCTTTCAAGGGTTTTTTGTTCATGTTTTTATCATAACCAAAAATGTTGTCCAGAGCCCACAAAACGTATAAAAGGGAAATATGATTTAACTTCTCAACAGTTTTAAGGTTTGGAGAAATATGTCAGCAGAAGGTGTCAAAATCCTTCAACTCTAAAGGTACTTTAAACGTCTAAAACCTGTGGTTTCCGTCTCTGTCTAAGCTTCTTTGCTCTTTGTCTTTTGTTTGTCCACTGTACCGTCCACTCGGAGGTCACTTAATACCGTGGCCTAGTGTGTGCACTCCGTGTTTGTGTAGCTGTATGTGAATTTTGACTACTGATCATGAGTGCTGGGGAGAGACGGATGTCCAGGAGGGTCCTGTCCAGTCTTCACTCTTGGATGTGCACTGGCTGCCTGTCTGTCTGATTATCTCCCCTCCCAATGAAACCCGCCCCCTTGTAAACTATTGTCTATTTAAAATGGAATTTTACCAATGTTTTTTCTTTTGTGGTTCTTTGTGTATTTATGAGGGTAACAGAGAAAAAAAAAGAAAAGAAACTAAGCGTTAGACGGTGCAGTGTTGCCTTAGTCCACGTAGTGCCAGTTCAACTTGTAGCATGTGCTGCTGCTCAGACTAGAATGAAAGTATTCTAAATAATGGAACTCTTCAGGGACGGTGCTACATCTGGGTTAGTTTCACTCTGCTAATTTATATTGGTGATAAGTATTAGTGCTTGGCTCTGTATATTTAGGTAGTGCTATTTAGTGGCTCTAAATATAAAACAACAACCAGGTATTTAGCACAGCGATCCAACTTTACTCATAAATGACGTATATACAATATATATATAGCTATATATATATATACATATGATAAATAAAAGATGGCAAGAAGAGAACTTATTTATTATATTGTGAATCTGTGATTTTATTCGCATTTGGAATAAAGACACAATCAAGTGTAGGCATTTGTAGTAAAGCTGTGAGTACAGTGTAATTTTCTTTTTTCCAATGGTGACATCAACCTTGTGCTGCTCACACTGTACAATGGTCGGGTGCGATTGGACTGCTAACACTGTACGATCATACACGACACATCTGACTCCTGCGGCCAGAATTGCATCGGAGAAAGTCATCTGACAAACTTTTGGATTGTAAGTAAAGACGGGAGGAAGGAGAAGGAAGAACAATTAGCCAATAGTAGGAGATGGAGGGATGCTCACAGTTGCTCTCCGAGATACAATTAGAATAATGGTCAGCTAGAGCTGAGCGGTATACCGTCCTTACTGGTATACGGGTGTTTCTTGTTTAAATGATATACATTTTTCATATACCGTACTACGGGTGTGTGCCTACAAAACATGGGAACTGTTCTGCAGTGGCACCAAACAAGCTGTAGGTGGCTTTCAGCTGTATGACACTGATCAAAGAACCATATTCTGCATGGGCGGCTTTAACTTCAGGCTAAAGTTACAGTCCCAGGAGGAAACACATACAATTAGATACACCACCTTCGTAACAGGTGTGTTGTGGACCTATATCGGCTTCTACAATACGTGTGCAAATAATGTTCAAGTTAGCGCCGTAACACGCACTTTGACTCAGAGGTCACTCTCAGATGCATTTGCTAAGGGGACTTCGTCAACTTTGTACTGTCAGCGGTGGAACAATATTACCGAGGACACATTGTTTACGTTGATGCTAGCTTCAAGAAGATGTTTTCAAATGGCTATACTTGCACAAATAAAACATGCTGTATCATGTCAATGTTACTTCTTGTGAACGACAGTACTGTATTTTGTGGGATTCAAACCTGGGTTATTACTTGCTTGGTCCTTTTAAGACCATCTACTACAGTAGTTAATCTCTAAATTATGGCATGGGAAGGGGTGGAGAAAGCTAAGTTCTCCTGGAGGAGATGGAATCAGCCAAGACAAGCTTTACTATCAGGGCTGCCTATCATGTCCTACCTCTGCTTGTCTAATCCAATGCCCTCTATGCTCAAGTCCGGCAACACTAAAACCCGCCTTGGTGTGATGCAAAACCAGCCTTACCCAAGGCCTTTACACCAGGAGCCGCAACCAGATGCTAAAGTGTCTTGCAGCAGTGCTGCAAAGCCAGTGGAATCGTGTGAACGACGTTCGTCCACCATGATCAGGCCACTGGCAGGCAACACCTTTTGTCCGGGAGGCTCAAGCTAGCCTGACACTGGGCAGCTGTGGAGAGCACAAGACTGGAAGTTGTTGGCAGAACAGCGGCCTCATGTATTAAAGTTGCGTAAGACCACAAAATCGTCGTGAGATTTTTTTCATTATCACGTTTCGATGTATCAATGTTTGTAGGAATGTGTGGTGCCTAGTGTCAAAAGGTTGCTCCACACATAAAACCGTCGTAGGACTGTTTCCACACCAACTAAACATAAAAAAATGATCGTGGAAATATGCTGTACTAAAGGCAATTCTAAGGCTGCAGTATCCTTAACAGTAGCTAACGTGAAGATTAAAGATTTTTTTGTCATTGTGACGTGATTCACACCACATCGCACAATGAAATATGGCCTCTGCATGTAACCCATCATTGAAGTAAACAGTGGGCAGCTAATGAGCGCCCGGGGAGCATTGCGTAGGGAACGATACCATGCTCAGGGCATCTCAGCATGTTTTCACATGATACTTACACTTGAATGCTCGCCATTATTGTAGGACGTAAAGTTGGTTCTTGGACACAGTTTAGTGACGTCACAGACGGACCCTCGTGGGGACTCTGCCGTGTGATTGGCTGCAAATGAGTGAAACTTCTGATTGGAGTGACGTAGCAAAACTACGCTCACGAATCTGGTCGGCGTAAGACGAGTCTCAAAAATACAAATTAGCGTGCGCGTAGTTTCGCAAATTAAAAGCACGATTTGCATGCGCGTACCACAATTCACAAACGTATTTGGAAGAATTCAACGTACTTTAACGTGTGAAGCGTTGTTTCTGTGCTCTTCGCAGAATATGCACGCGGATGTGTGTTCTTTTTTAAACTATTCTGGCTCCATAAACTTCAAAGTCAGTGCTTGAGTTTTTTGACTGAACCCACACCAATCATCAGAAGACGGTTTGTTTTCTGTCATATGATGTCCATTCCATAAATGTGTCAATCATACTAGTGAATACAGTGTCATAATTTTTACCCAAGTCATATTTAAGTCGACTGCAGATTGTTGGATTCTTAATAATATATTTGTGTACATGGGGCGTGGCTTGGCTATGCCACACAAAACTCTAAACTCCTTGATACATCTGAAACTGTCGGTCTTTCTGTCTTCGCTCACTATGATATACTACAGATAAGGCCCCTGGGCCTCCAAGTGACTGAGGGCTGATGGGAGTGAAACTGAAATGCTGGGATTTACCGCTGAACCCTCTGGAAGTTGGACTGTCTGCGAAACACCTATGAAGGACAGCGCCCACTTGAGATTCATAAGGATGGCATCAGTCAGTTGACCGATAAGTGTCTTATGACACCATTGTCTATTTTAGGTTTAGCAACAACCTACAAAGCAGACCTCAGGAAATGGGGTTAACACCTAGTCATGCACGAAAAATATACCATCAAAATATTGTGACAATAATATTTCTTTAAAATACCGTGATATAAATTTTTTGCTCATACCACCAAGCTAGCAACTCCGCAAACAAAGATGAATTTCAATGAAATCAGCAGGATGTTCCCCTTTAATCAGCCATGCCATACGTTACAGTCAGTTCTGTTTTCAGTGTAGGAAAATCAAACAAGATGACGTGGTCAGAGCTTATCCAATCAGGAGCAGGTGAGCGAATCACGTGACCCGCCAGCTAGCTGTCACTGAAGGCACAATTTGGTGCGATGATTTGGGTCTGAGCGCTGTGAACTGAACCGACTGTACCCATTCACTAAGGCACAGCAGTCGCTTTTGATACTGAAGGCTGTGGCAGATTCCATGGAACTTGAACACTAGCTAGCTGAAATATGATTGGATAAAACGTTTTTATCCAACTTTTAAATGTAGAAACTCTTCTTATATTTATAAAAAAAAAAGATATTGCAATTCTATTTAAAAATATTTATGAAAAAACATGTTTTTCTGAGCATGTTTATGCTAGCAGAGAAGGCTTTGCTGGCCATGAAGGCCCACCACTGGTCTTGACAGATAAGGTACTGTATGTCTGGTCTGTCAGTTCTGCCATGTTGCTTCCGTTTGTTGACTTGTTTTCTCCTCCTTAATCCTGTGCAAATCAGCAGGATTTCAAACCTGTTTAATTTCCACACGATTGATCAGGAGGTGATAATGAACTTTCGTAACCATGTGCACACTGCTCGACGGGAGTTGGGCCCAATTGCAGATTGCCACACGACTGAAAAAAAAACATGGAAAAATCGCACACAGTGTACGCCAGGCTTGATATATTAGATTCAGAGGAGACTCGTCTGAAATTCACGTGCAGTTGCTCCGATTGAGCATCAGATTCAGAAATGCACAGTCATGATAGAAGGAGCAGCTCGTCAGTTCTATCTGGTCAGGATTATAATCTGTGTCACTGAGGCTCTGACCTTTTCGTGATGAGACGTGAAGGTTCACTGCCCTGAAGCTGTGAGGTCTGGGAAACAAGCAGAGCTGAAATCCTAATGAGACTCTAAAAGCTGGATCATTACAGGTTTGGACACACAACAGACAAACAGGGTTTAATCATTCACAGGGGGGCGCTAAACATCTCCTTGATGATTTGGAACTGTTATAAAGGGTTAGACTGGATTGGACCTAATTTGTGGACTGATAGGTACTTAGTATAACTCACTTATGTGAAGTCCAAGGTATTTAATTCTAGGGCACACATACAGTGGCTTGAAAAAGTATTCATACCCCTTGAACTTTACCACAATCTGTTACATTCTGACCACAAACTTCAATATATTTTATTGGTATTTTAAATTAAAAAACTATACATGACTTTAAATTTAAAAAAATTACAAAGCTGAAAAATGTCGTGCAAAGTTATTCCCCCTGTGTCAATACCTTTCACTTTAATTACAGCTGCAAGTCTTTTGGTGTGTGTCTCTACCAGCTTTGCACATCTAGAGACTGGACTTTTTGCCCATACTTCTTTGCAGAACAGCTCAAGTTTAGCAAGAGTAGATGGAGAGTGTTTGTGAATAGCAGTTTTTTTAGATCTTCTTGATATTATTTCATAATTAAGATATTATTTCATTAGTTATTACAATCTGAGTTTATTTCAGATTGTTCAAAATTTTAAGGTTTTAAAGTATCTTAAAGTTTTAAGGTTTTAAAGTATCTTAAAGTATCTTGTCAGTGCTGGCTGGATTAGGAAGTATTTTGAATTCTGAATACTTTTTTTTACTAAATGTTTTCGGCACGTGTCCCATTAAAATAAGGCAACGATATTCTTAAAATATACATTTTTAAGTACAAATATTTTGCAATCTTTGGCAATATTCTTATGAAGAAAGCCATTTTTGGACAAATGTGAAGAATTGTGAATTTTTTTTCCCCCAAATTTTATTATGTCTGACATTTCTCCACAATTGAGTTAATTTCAAGATTTCTTTTCCAAATTCTTGGATCGCCTGATCCATGTAGCGTGCCGCTTCCAGTCTTCGACCCATCCCGCAGGGTGAACTCCTTCAACTCAATCATACTTGTTCAAATCAAATATTTTTTTCCCGCATTGCTTTCTGTCTCTGTGCCTTCTATCACACTGTCTGCTCTCTCCGTCATATTTTGTCCCTTGTTCTCGTCCACTGTCTAGCTTCTCCTCCTCTTCCTCACTTGTCATCCTCCACTGCTACTCCATCTCCCCCAGGACGTTTGTGTTTACTCGTCTTTTGCCTCGTTCTTCTTCAGTGGAGGATGGGGACAGCTCTTGCCCATGTGCTGCTGAGGGCTTGCCCACGGAAAGACAGCTGCCACTTTGTAATGAAAAGAACAACAAGAGGAAGAAGGAAGTGCGGCGACAACAAAACAAAAAACGGAATCAAAGATTCAGTTGTAATATTTCATACAATAATAAAATTAAGATTAATTCTGCAGCAAACCAGTTGTGTATACTGTATATGTGCTGTGTGATGACACAGCACAGTCTGTATCTTGTGTATTTAGTCATTTCCAATGTTCACGCCGCCGTGTCTCTCATTAGGACTTTAATGAGTGTCCTCCTCATACTGTATTTAGAGACTTTCAGTCCTCCCGCTGATGCTGTGCTTCTGACAACGCTCATGTGTTTGTTCACCCCTGAGAGATTTAGTGCAGCCACCTCTGAAGTGGACGTATAATTTCTAATTGCCAAAGTGCGACAAGAAAGAACACAATTACAAACAGACACGCAAATAACGCAGAGCAATAACTGTGGATCAAATTAAGCCCATTACTGAGCGGTGAGTGATTACCTCAGTGCTGGTGGTGCGAGACGCTGATGGTGACACAGATGAAAAAGCTTTTGTGATAAGTTGTTACCAAGTTGGTGAACGGCATCTAGAATATCATTATCACTAGTGGACTTAGTCAGACAAAAGATGACAACAACAACGAAAAAGAAAAGCTGATAATGTTATATAAGACTGATTGTATTCATTATTCTTTATTGGTCAGGAGAGGCACATGAGATATGGAGCGTAGTTGCCTCAAGGTTTTAGATTTTCTTCTCGTCTGCTCAACTCTGCTGTTGCCAACTCCAGGGTAAAAGATTCTTTATGCATTATAAATCAGTTTTATTTTCACTAAATGTTTTTTTTTAATATTGTTGGAGACTTTTTAAATTTACAGTACATTTGTTTTTTTTTTTTTAATCATATTTCCTGGGAGCTCACGTTTCAATACTAATGCTCAATTTTCAAATGTAATAAAATATCTTTATTAATGTTCAATAATGGTCAATGATTGACTAATAATCCCTTTTGCAGAGGTCCCTAAACTGATGATCAGAGTCACCTGGTAGACATGACTACATAAGGTACCATCAAGGTGTGGTCTAAAAAAAAGTAGTTAGCAGGAGGGACAAACATGGATGGATGGATAAATTGAGAGACAGACAGACAGACAGACAGACAGACAGACAGGTACGTAGGTAGGTAGGTAGGTAGGTGGATGGATGGATAGATAGATAGATAGATAGATAGATAGATAGATTTACGGATGAACAAACAGATCAACCGACAGACCGACAGACAGACCAACAGACAGACAGACAGACAGATAGACATAGATAGATAGATAGATAGATAGATAGATAGATAGATAGAACTATTAACTTGTTGGTGATCAGTACAAAACTGGTCTGGAACAAGGGCGGCAGGTCATTGTCATTGACACACACTCGTCACCGCCACTGTCCTCAGACGTTGGACTCTCTACTGGTGCATCCATCCTCATTTCCTTTTTTCCAACAAACAGATGAGCCGCCATATGCTCAACAGTGCCTTTCTCCATACGTCCATTTTTGGCCTCCACTTCTAATGGCCGCTACACGCCAACTTCTGGCTGACCTCCACTCCCACTTCCATCGCCACAAGGGTGTCACTAGTCCCAGACGCTGAAAAGACAATGTCTGCCACCTTAGCACAGCCCTGTCAATATTCTCACCAACAGATCTGTCCCCCAAACCTCCCCCGCCCCTTCATCTGTCACCTCTGTACCTAGATCTCCCCACAGGTCCCCTGTTTTATCCACCTCACCCTCCGTCAAATTCCTAGGTTCTTTCTCGCCTTATCCTGGCGTCCCCTGTTCTATGTCTCCCTGATCGATTGATGCTGCAACTGTCTGAGCCATAGCTGTGACTGGGACAGCAGCTCCAGGGCCGTCAACGGGCTGATCAACGGCAGTTAAGCCGTCAATGGGTGTAAACGCTACACCGTCTCCCACATTCGCCTACGGTCCCTCCTGCAGCAGTAGACATCCATGCGGCGGTCACACTCTGTATCGATAGATCAATTATTGACTATTATATAGCTCTTCAGGTTACTGAGGCCCAGAGAAGTTGCTCTCAGTTTTCAACATGTTAGAGACCCTAAGGTTGCCAGGTTAAGGAAACAGACTTCATACTGCAAGTATTTTTCTTGGTTCTATTCCACCAGCTTTCAGGTTGCTACTGCTGACCCACAGACCTTCTAGTGGGATCACCACCCACAGGAAGGCCCACTGTATGGTGCAGTGTAATTTGGGTGGCAGTTGTGGAAACTACTGCCCCTGAGACCTGGTATTGGATAAGAGAATGGAGATTATTCACTGAACGGAGACCCCTAAACTATTGACTTGGGTCGTGAAGGTTCTTGACTTTCACAATATGCCCCAGAAAATAAGCTTGAGGAGAACTTATTTTGAAAAACTATTGAAAGGCTGTAGTCAATGCATTTGCATCTGACATTTGACCTTGCCCAGCAGGTGAACCCCTGGACTTCCTCCCCAAACACAGAGACAATGACTCTGGGCCAAAGCAAAGCTGTGGCATATGATGGTTACAATGGCATTTTTACCTTCTGGAACATTCACACACATTGTTTTATTTTAGCTCCGAAAAGCTAGCACTGAAAAAAAAAGTAATGTTACACAACTCAATTATACTTACTGTTATTTTTCCTATTGATGGATCACATTTGTTATATTTGATCACAATAGTTAATTAGCTACTGTAATAATGAACCTATCAGTGGATTTTAGGGCAAAACTGTTTAATCAAGAAAAGGACACATTCACTTCAATAAGTATTTATTTAATCTGTTACCATCAGAAAAAAGGAAGAAATAGACTTTGTTATCATTTACATATATATTTTTTCTTTATTTTTCAGCATTTAGAAATACTTTTACTCTTTACTACGACATTTCCATTATCAACATGTTTTTTTTAGAATGAGTTAAAAGTCATGCACTGACAACCTGGATGGAGTGATATGAACAGAAGCGCATGTCACGTTCCAAACACATTCACATTCAGTCACACACACAGTCTGGAGTAAAGAGCTCGTAGATGTAGAACTACATTACTTTTTCCATCTTTCCTAAAAAGCAAAATATAGGAACAACACAAAACAATGGATTAAATACGATATTCCAACAATACCTTGAATGGTAAAATTATAAAAAACAAGTGTTTATCTCAAAAGCACTTGTGAACGCTTGAAACAAAAATAGGTTAACATCAAAAAAAAAGAGGAAAAAGTAAATATCATGAAGAGCGACACAAAACTGTTTAATAATGCCTTCTTTCTTTGAATTCTCTTCATCTTTGCCTTGTGTGTTCTTGTTCTACTCAATGGCTCAAAAAACATCTTAGAGTTAAATACAATTATCATATAATATTACCAAATAAATAATCACATTGATACCAAAAAAAAGTATGCTACAATATTTAAATAAAAATACAAGTGTATGACATAAATGGAACTGAGGAACAGTGTCAGGAATTTAGTGGCATCTAGGGGTTAAGCAGCGTACTGCAATCACTAAATAATTGAATTAAAAATCATGGAAAGTTTCTGATATAAATAGTTCTTCAGTGGTGACAAAGGGAGAACGAAAAAGTAAAACAAATCACCTTCTGATGAAAATATAGTATCAATAAAACCGTTGTCATACATATGGTCAGGTCATTTACAGCAGTGTTCCCCAACCACCGGGCCGTGGACCGGTGCCGGTCCGTGGAGCAACTGGTACCGGGCCGCAGAGAGATGATGCTCAGGTTAACACAATTTATGTTTGATTTATTATTAGACGTTAAAAAGTGTTTTGATAAAGGACCAGATCCCCCCGTGTCCAGGAGATGTCCAAATACCACTTTTATGCTGGACGTTTAATTTTCATTAGTGGTATTTATAAGCTACACCTCAAAGACTGATACGCGAAAAAATTTCTAGACGTTTGACCGGTCCATGGCGCAAATAGTGTTGGGGAACACTGAGACAGAAAGACAGAAAGAAACAGAGACAACGTTAGTGTTTGGTCCTCATATGAATACCCTACTTTCACGACCACCGTACTAAAAGGCGCAGTCTCAGTTTTGTGTGTCATTTCTATACTTAACACACACCTACTGTAAGGCGCACCTGATTATGGGGCGGGAGTTTTATATACAATCCACGCCCACACTTCCCCCTTTAACCTTCTCATGGTGTCTTCTACTACGTCTGCCTTACAACAACAACACACACAGGACGCACTGCACTATAGGGTGCGCCGCACATTTGGAAGAAAATCTGAGACGTTTATGTGCGCCTTATAGTCGGGAAAATACAGTATATCAAATTGATGCAAAAGTAGGATTAGGTTTCAAATGCGCTCCATATAGTTGTACACTATCCATTTATCTGTTGAACATCGTCAATATGTGTCCCCTGTCTCAGATAAGAGATGGATCAGTTTTATTTACTGTGACACACTGTGATCCTGCTGTATTCACACCTACGGAACATAAAGGACGTCAGCTTCTTGACATTTTGGCACTTGAACATGAGGCAGAAACGTAGCTAGTCCCATAATTCTAGGATAACAGCATGCAAAAAGCACAGAAATGCATGTGCACGAGATGGACAAGCATGCGTGTCAAGGGAAAGGTAAAAAAAAACGTCGTGCTTGAAAGGAAAAATGTCAGAAAATCCTGATAAGGTCAGAAAAGAAGCTGAAACTTAAAAGTTAACGGAGGAACATTAAGGGCTCGCAGCCTTACGCACTCACATACCCGCACAAACAATCAAGCAGACAACAGCTCGCAGAGAGAGATGGTCACTTAGCAACAGGCATGAGTCTAAAAATATGGTTGCATTTTTTTTTTTTTTACACTTGCACACACGCACATCATTTCTACTCCAGATTTATCCTCCTCTAAGAGCCTACGTCCATCACCACAACAGTTAATGAATGGGTCTGTTTGACTACAACAGCCACATCTACTGACCTCGGTATTTATTGGTGTTTTTGTAGGACTACAACAATTTTGTCAACAGCGGGATTAATAGCAGATCTTCAGATTTTGGACAGGTTAGTGCAATTAAGCCTTAAGGACAGGGGTCTCAAACTTGCGGCCCGCGGCCTATTGCGATCCGTGGATTCATATTTGTGGCCCCCACCTTGTTATGAATGTTTAATACTAGCCTACAAGATTTAAATTAAAATGGTTATGATGGATGAACTCCAGTGTAAAACACTGTACGGATGAATATGAGTATACAACTCAAGAAGTACAGTGGTGCCTCAGCTTTCGAACGCCTCAGCCCTCGACCGACTCAACCCTCGACCAAAGTTTTCGAGAAACATTTGCCTCCACTTTTGACCGAATTTCAGCTTTCCAACAGCCCGCGTCAAGCCGAGAGAGCGTTCGGACAGCCAAACCGCGTGCGTTCTTTCTCGTTCAAAATTCAACACGAACAGACCTACGACCAGCGCTCTACTAGCCGTCTACCATTTTTTTCTTACGGAAAAAATTAAATCAGACCTCGACCATTAACCTGGAACGGATTAAGTTCGAAAGCTGAGGCACCACTGTAATTGCAGACTTTCCTTCGTTGCACTAATCACTTTCATTTAATTCATGCAGACCAGTGTTGATCTACTACTGGGATGATGATGTGCTAATGATGCAGGTTCATCACAAGAACTAATTTACTGCCATATCTCAACCTCAGAAATCAAATCACAGCAATGGTATTTTCACAGATTGATATGTGCCTGTCCGCAATAGTGGCCCAGTGGTTAAGGAAGCAGACTTGAGTTCGCAGGGCATCGCGTTTGAATCCACCAGTCGCCAGGTTGCCACTGAGGTACTCTTAGCGAAGCACTGTCCCAGCCCACATCACTTCTTGTGGGCTCAACAACCACAGGAAAGCTCACAATATGGTGCAATGAGATTTGGGTGGAGCCAGCTGCCCCATGACCTGGCAACGGCGGCCAGAAGAAGAAGATGAATGAATGGTATGCGCCTTACCAGTAAATCTTGTTGTTATCTCCCCTTTTTTTGTTATTTCTACTCTGCAGTGTGGGAAGCTTACTCTATAAAAAAACTTTTTTTTTTCCTTTGGTGAAATGAGAGTGAGGGGCAATGGTTCTCAAACTTTTTTGAGTTTGAGACCCCTGTTTTAGATGTTGATGGCTGTCCTGACTGTGTCACATTCCTAGGTTGCATGATATAAATTGACACAAAGTGACTTCAGACTCAGCCGACACATAACTCTAGTTGGTCAGACGTTAGGAATTTGCATTATGTCATTAAACTTTTTTGTCTTAAAAAGTTAACTTCTTACAGTTTTTATTTTTTTTGTGCGATGAAGAGGTTATAAAAAGTCACATTTTGGTATGTAAATATTATGCTGATGTATCCTTGACCAAGGTGACTGATGCTCACAGACTGTTCTACCCTCACAGATCACTGACCGGACTCTTCTGTTCAGCCCGGTCACAACGGAGCAACTTCTACGAGGACGTAATCAATCTGAACTGAAAGCAGCACGGAAATTTCAGCATTTGTGGCGCAGATAAATTGATACTATCGTATCTTAGTGAACAGAAGTAAAACAACAAAAGACAAATAAGTATCTTTCCGAGGAAGCTGCAACCTTAAGGGTCACAGTCCAGTTGCCGCGGTGCTACTGTGGGGAATTTGCATTCCTTAAAGAAACTGCTATGAATTATTTATACTTCAGCCCGGCTCTGAGTCAGACTGTGACTGTTGAGTCATTGGGTCGCGTCTTAAAAGGTGAACGTCGCTGTACAGTAAGGAACACACGTGCCGTGCAGGCTTGAAGACTGCTGCCGCTGCAACCTGGATTTGTTCTTGCCCAAGAGCTGAACCCTGGAGCTCCACACCAATGACAGAGACATTAACTCTGGGCCAAAGCGAGGGCCAAAGTAAGGGCCTGCCTTATTGATTCTATTGACCTGCTAAGTGCAGCAAATTGCCCTTAAGCAACAATAAGCAGAAAGAACATTGACAAAATGGAGTGCAACAAGACATTCTGAATCTTCTTCTACCTTCAGTCTACACCAGAAGATATGGGTTCAATAAACACACACACACACACACAAACATAAAGCACATGCACCCCGTCTTCTTCTCAGACACATACCAAACTGATGTCACATGATATTGTGTGGGTCCTTACAACAGAGTATTCACTTGTGTTTCGACGTCCTTTCTTTCTATCCATGCTATAATCTAGCGGTTCTCAACTGGAGGGAACCCGACCCAAAAGTGGATCGCGAACCAGTTCCGAATGGGTTGCAAACAGCAGGTCAAAAATCTAAATAATGCGAATCAGCTGTTGAGCATGTGTTTTATGTTAGAAAATATCTTATTTTGAAAGACACACTCTGCTGAATAAAATGAGTATGGTAAAAGATGTTGTTTTTTTTTTTTTAGAAAATTAATTTGCTTGGTTTTAATTCTATGAGAGTGGGTCGCGACCTAATGACCACAGGAAAATGTGGGACCCAGAGTGAGACCAGATGAGAACCACTACTTTAATGGAATGGATGATTACAAATTATAAATACTGCTCATCTTCGGAGCAAACACATGGGGTCCAGTGTTTCCAGCTGTAGTGTCAAGACATCTTTGGACTACAGATGGATTTGTAGCCCAAAAATTTGTAGCCTGATTTCGAGGATCTATTAACTGTTAGCAGGACACCACACAACAAACAGGGAAAATAATAATAATAAAAAAAAATAGGTTAATGCAAATCTGCAGAGTCAAACCTAAAGCATTGGTCCATATGTAGGAAGACCTCATATGTCCATGTGTGCAGTACTCTGAACTATGTATAAGGTCTTCTTTGGATTAGAATGTTTTTTTCCTTCATTTTGTACCGCTGTAAAAAAAAAAAAAATGCTGCTGAACAATTGTAATATTTTCAGAGCCGCAAAACAGTTACCTCTTGGCTTCATATCCTCTATTTTTAGTCTGCAAGTCATAATGTTTGCAGTCCTCAGCTGAATTTCCATCAGAATAGCTCTTCGCCCTGTGTTTCGGTGATGTCGTGCAGATCGTTTTCCACATCCTCAAAGGTTTTTTCTTTTGTACAAAGATAAGCACTTAACATAAATAAAATATGACGTGTTTCCCACGCAGATACATTTTTAATTTTTTTTTTTTTTTTTTTTTTTTTTACATTGAAATATAGAGGAAGAAACACCGATTATGGTCATAGCTTGATTTGTCAACACTGTGGCAATACCTTTGTCATTGTCACAAAGGGCACGGCCTATGAGATCCCCCGCCTTGGTCCATGTGACTGCTTGGTCACATTTCACAGCAGGTCACTGATTTTGAGTATGTAAACAACGACTCTTCCCTTCATCCAGAAGATCCTCCAACATGTTGCTTTTTAGCCTGAAAAGATTTCCAACCGTTTCCCTCATATTGAACGCATCATACTATAGTAATACGTCTTCTCTTTTGTACAAATTGCACAGTAACAACACTAACATGTCACATGACGTCAATAGAAACCTCGGAATTAAATAATCTGGGTTCACCAAAGAGAAGCTAAGGTTTGGTTCAAGAAAAAAAAAAAAAAAAATCTGCTGACTTCAGATTTACACAGGTATGAGACAATATTTCACAGAGGAGACGAGGTCGGTATCATAGTATTTACATGACGTCAATAGAAACCTCGGAATTAAATAATCTGGGTTCACCAAAGAGAAGCTAAGGTTTGGTTCAAGAAAAAAAAAAAAAAAAATCTGCTGACTTCAGATTTACACAGGTATGAGACAATATTTCACAGAGGAGACGAGGTCGGTATCATAGTATTTGTGTGAGTGTGTGTCGTTTTTGGGGTAAAAACATCTTTA
The DNA here is from genome assembly GCA_016785265.1 of Paraplagusia blochii. Taxonomy (NCBI): domain Eukaryota; kingdom Metazoa; phylum Chordata; class Actinopteri; order Pleuronectiformes; family Cynoglossidae; genus Paraplagusia; species Paraplagusia blochii. Next base: position 44,200 of record JAFBJS010002683.1, on the reverse strand, counting down.
GCACAGTGTTTTTAAATAAGGAGGTGGCTTTGGAGAAATCAGTTTTCACCACACCAATATATTACTGGATTGTTCCTCTGGGTCGATCCTGTATGGGTCCAGAGAACGGGTCACACTGTACTGTTGGTCACAAAAAGTACTGGTTAATATTGAAGGAATCCACTCTTCAGGAGATGTTACAGCAACAGGAAGGCAAAGTGTTCTTTCCACTAATCTCCAGATTTATTTCTCCTTTAGTTTTTGTGTCTTCCAACCTTTTTTTCCTTTGTTTCTTCCTCAGCTCTTGCTCTTGGTAACTCGAATTCCTTGTTGATCCAATGGTTTAACATCTGCCAGGATTGAGGCCAATTTTCAATTTTAATACTGATATATTTTAACGTTTTTGTCATCACTGGAGAGATTAGATTTTTCCTTTTTAAAAGTCAAGTCAACACTACTTAACTTGGTTTTCTTCTTATATAATATAAATAACGTTGGGGCTCTAAACGGTTAATTGAAGTTTGAAGTGTGAAATCCATCCTCCTCGCCATCTTTCCCGCCTTCTCCCTGTGTTGGCAGTGAGTCCCCGTCTTCTCTTAATTCTCTCTCCATTTAAAACAAAGGTATATGACAGTAGGCCTCCAGTGAAGCCAGCAGGATGTAAACCAACCAGAGAGAGAAGAACATCATTGAGGTCAACATTTTGGTAGTCCGTGGCCCCCCTAACTCCCCGCCGGCTACATTTGGCCGCCGTCGGTACAGCAGCGTGATGACGCAAACCATGGCCAGGATGGTGAAGAGGGTGACGGAGAAGGCCAAGTTACCGGGGTCCACCAGGAAGGGTTTGCCCTTGGTGCGCCAGGCGACAGCTGCGATGGTCCATGCCACTCCGATACCGAGGAAAACATTGACGGCGTTTGAGCCGGTCACGTTACCGATGGAAGCGTCGGCGTACTGATCCTGGATCGCAGCGACCTTACTGGCAAAGGTATCTGCAAAAGAATAAAGACTGTGTTAATTGGAAAACTTTGAAGGGTAATCTTTAAACAGGTTTGCTAGATAACCATCCCATTACATCGCCAATGTATATATCATGCAAGTGTGATGCCTGCTGCGACCTGATTGGTGCACAGTGCACACACTAGTGGTTCTTAACACCTTGGGAAAGATTTCTTTCAACCTGGCAACATGTGTCTAGATCATCCATCTTCATCCTCTCATCCATTGCTAGATCTTAGGGGAAGCAGTCTCCACCACTGCCACCCAAATCACACTGCACTGGTGGTGCACCCACCCATGACAGCTGGGTTTCATCTAAGTGGCAATCTGTTGGATTCAAACATGAAGCTCTGAGGACCCACGTCCACTTCCTTATCCTCCAAAGCCACCACCACTAAAACCTAATTATCTGCGAAATTCTCAATTAAACTCAACTGGCAGCAGCGCAACTAAGAGCAAAAGCAAAAACAAGAGTGGATGATGAGGTTTTGTTTATATGTATATATATATAAGCCATTTTCAATTTTGCTATATATATTTTTATATATGTCAAAATGTTCATTGTCATTTTACCTATATGTAATTTATATTTTATTGTATTTTTATGCTCTGGTACCATCCATTGCACTGTCTGTCCGTCCAGGGAGTGGATCCCCCTCCTGTGGTTTTCTACCGGTTTTCTTTTCCCTGTTTAAAATATTTTTTTCCCTCTTTTTTTCCATCTTTTCCCTCTCAGGACAACAGGAAGGGTAATGTCGTCATTCCCTACGTCGCTGGGGTCTCTGAGAAACTCAGATGAATTTTTGACCAACACCAGATTCGTACGCATTTCAAACCCGACAACACCCTAAGACAGAAACTGGTTCATCCCAAAGACAAGATCCCAAGACACAAGCTGGACAACGTGGTCTATGCCATTCAGTGCAGTGAGGAGTGTGCGGACCTCTACATTGGGGAGACCAAG
>JAFBJS010002683.1:5381-21251 GCA_016785265.1 Paraplagusia blochii | reverse complement strand
GTGCCTAATGAGACGCTGGACAGGGGTTTACTCCATCAGCAGCTAACAAAGACGCATGGCATCCAGGTCTAATTATTTACACCACTCACTGTAATCACAGGAGTGTGTGTGTGTGTGTGTGTGTTTGTACAGTACAGGATGTGTGTGTGGGTTACATTAAAATCACCCATCAACCAAAATAATAAGGTTCCAGTTTGGCTGCAGAGGTTAACAAAGATACTCAGAAGGGCATTTTAAGAAAAAAAAGTGTATATGTTGTTTGGATGGATACTGGAGGGAGACAGATGGACAAGTACAAGGACAGAGGGACAGACAGACAGATCGTTGGATATTTAGACGGACAGACAGACAAACTGATAGATAGATAGATTGATAGACAGTGCAAATTGTTAAATAGATAGACAGACAGACAGATAGAATCGAAAGACAGACAGGCTGTTGAGGAAAGATAGATAGATAGATAGATAGATAGATAGATAGATAGATAGATAGATAGATAGATAGATAGATAGATAGATGATAGATAGATAGATTGATTGATTGATTGATTGATTGATTAACAGACAGACAGACAAATAGAATAAATTTAGTCTTCATTTCTGTGGCCAAGAACTACAATATGACTTTAGTGGAGGGTTTAACTGTTACAAAATCTTACACCACATGTGTCAAACTCAAGGCCCCAAGGCAACATGCAAGTCATTTCATATGGCCCGCAGTAACTTGCAAAGTATTTTATGACGTCTCTCCTATGTGTTTTTAACCGTATCCACATACATATTCCTGTATTATTAAGTTATGGAGTAGTTTCTTTGATAAAGTCTTCTATTTACAGCTGTCCCATAAGGGAATCTGTATTGTTGATGTTCCTTGTCTTTAAAAATGTTATTTGACGCTGTTGGTTTCTGAGAAGTGATGGTGAGATGAAGCCTCGTGAAGCATCCAACCACTTGATCCAATTAGTTCAGGAAAAGCTTCATTATTTGAAGCTTTATGTGCCCACAGTTTCACCTGCTGGCCAGATGTGTCATCACAAGCAGCTGTATAAGAATCACATAATGTGTGATGCATTGAATCTTTGTGTCTGAACAGACGTGAGACATGAGATAGAACGCCCATGGGGCAAACTAAGGCCCGGGGGGATGAATGCGGCCCCTTCAGCTTAGTAATCCGGCCCACCAAGCGACTCAATTTATATTATTTGTTAATTAATTAATTATATTGTTGGTTTTTGTTGTGATCATATTTCTTTCTTTTCTTGCAAATTACACCCTGTATAGGGTGTAAATAATGCAAAGGCACATACCATATATCTTAGTTCATGTGAACTCAGCATCCACCTGGTCCTAACTTGGACCAGGTGTCCACTCTGAGGACCAATTGTGGCCCACGACTGAAAAAGTTTGCCCATGCATGAGTGAGAAGCAGGGCTCAGATCATGTTAGTGTAACTAGGACAATGGTATAAAGAACAAGTGAATATTATATTTATTTCTTTTTTTGATCCCACTTCTTTATCAGTACAGCACAGTACATTAAAGCAAGTAGACTATATATATATATCTGAATTATACCACTGCTCTATAGTTCTTTTCATGTATTAAAGATTTATGAAACAATATCACTGCCAAAAACCCAAAATAATTCATGTACCTGGTTTATTTTGGCAGCCTTTTCAATGAAACCGAACACTGTAAAATGTTCTTGTTGTCTTTAAAATTCTATTCACAAATGTACATTTAATACATATTTAATGTACACTTGCTCTTCGAACTAGAGTACTAATTAAATCTGTTATTGTAGTACATAATACATAGCATGACCAAGGGCGTTGCACCATGTGAACCGTGTCATATTCAGGACACAGATCTTGGTGTGTGTGTGTGTGTGTGTGTGTGTGTGTGTGTTGCCCACACATGTAATGTACTGTACTGTACATACTCATGTTGTGCAAAACACAAAAACACATTTAATTCAGCAGAACGTGAAGCAAGTAACGAGCGGGGAATTCATTAATGCATGTCTGCACTAATGCAGCCAATTAACACAGCGCAGTAGTCCATGCACACACATGCAGTGTGCAGCGGCGTAGCTTTCATTATTCATAGTGGGTTCTGGCAGGAGCAGTGATTCCATTTGTGCCCTCGCCCCTCCATCTTAGTCTCATTCTCCCTCATGTCTCCTCTATTCACTCCTCCTTTCGCTCTCAAGCCCCCTCCTCTTATCACATTAACTCGAAAAGCTTCTTTTCTGACACAGCCCCCAGTCTAGCGCCACCTGATTTCCCGGATAAGAGCCTACGCCACATTTCCACATCAGTGAGGACGCAGAATATCTCAATGGACTGGGGGATTGCTCTCTCTGACATCGCTGGATTGCGTTTAACAATTTAACCTTGCAAAAAATTTAAAGTGGGCCTTCGCTTTGGCCCAGAGGAAATGTCTCCGTCAGTGGTGTGGAACTCCAGGGTTCACCTCCTGGGTCAAGATTGAATCATGGTTGGGGAGGTCGGCAACCAGTGGCCTCACCACCATCCGCAGGATTGTACTGTGGGTTCAATGTGATTTGGCAGTCGTGCTGTCTGCAGTCCCTTGGACCCGGTAACAGATAAGTGGTTGCATTTATTGGTGTCATATGTCAGTTTTTTTTTTTTATTTTTGGTTACCCTTGTTATTCCAACTGTGCCAAAGAAGCCCTGTTGCATCACTGTTCACTGTTAATCTAAATAATCCACACAAACTAATTTCACTAATTATATTTCATCATTTTATCTCTTCACAGCCATAGATTTGACTTTTCTTGAGTCTCTTGCGGGAGGTTCTATTGCAGTGATCCTCAATTTTTTCGGCGACATAGATCATTTGGGTGTCTGGCAATTAATAACGGACCGGTCATAAAGGTGGGACAAAATGAAACAGGTATCAAAACTGGTCAATTAACAGTGACCTAGTAAAATCATGTAAGTCTTTCAGGTCAGAATTTACACCCCCAAGTGGCAAAGCAGTTTTATTGGCTTTGTCGCCTTCAACGAGAGATGTCCTGTGGAGTATGGTATGTGGAGTGTGGTATGGACATTGAGGAAACAGCGTGTGCGTACTCTGTGATAGACAGCACAAGGACGTTGTCCTTTTTTTTAAGCACATTGACATGGCTGGAACATGTTGTATTCAGAAAGGCAGTACTGGCAGTAACAGTAACTGTTATTCCTAAATTAAAAAAAAAATAGCATATACTGTAGCTTTTTTAGTGTTTTCAGAATCCATGGATGGATGGATGCATGGATGGATGGATGGATGGAAAGATGGATGGATGATGGATGGATGGATGGATGGATGGATGGAATGATGGATGGATGGATGGATAGATAGATAGATAGATAGACAGACAGACAGACAGACAGACAGACAGACAGACAGATAGACAGATAGATAGATAGATAGATAGATAGATAGATAGATAGATGATAATCCATGCACCAGTGCCATTCCGCAACCCAATGGTTGGTTACCACTGTTCTATTGGAAAATGAAAATGTTGACTGTATAAATCTATCCAACAGTATGGCTTTCTCACTTCTTATTTCTTTTTTTTTGTTATTTCTTAAGCCAGCTATAGTTTGCAGTGGAGGCCTAGTGGTTTAGAAACTTGGTCCACAGGGTTCCCGGTTTGAATCTACAAGCTGCCAGGTTACCATCGGGGAGCATGGCACGGTCACTGTCCACTGCTCTCAGGACGCCCAAAGCTGCCCACTGTTCACTTTGGTTAAACACAGAGGTCACATTTTAGTTGTGTGCAGTGGTGTGGATCAGAGTGACAGGAAGTTTGCTTTAAACCTCACTCTCACTATTTTTGACTGGAGTAGATCTCCTTCCATGTTCAAGTAAAAACTGTTAACACACATTCATATATATATATATTTAAAAAAAAAATAATCTCTCACGACAAATGCTTGACAAACAAAGCCAAGATGGAACAAAAAGATTTAACTTCCTGCGGGTACATTTCCAAACGCGACACAATCTTTCCTTCCTTTTCTCCCCCTCTCTCACCTCATCTGTCTCACCTTGTCTATTTATTTCCACCTTGTTACTTTTTGACACCTGCTCCCCAGAAAGTTCCTCCGTCAGACAGTAGCCTCGGCGCCCCGACCTGTCAACGGAGTGACAGGGAACACACACACACACACACACGCACACATAACCGCTCCACTAAGAACACAACATGCACTGCCAGAAATAGACTGTGAGATGCAAAAGAAGATGGAGGAGTGACAGACAGAACAGGCCACTTGAAGTGAAATCAGAAAAATGGGTGAGTTCTGTGTCGATGCAGATGACACCTTCGTATCCATCCTCGTACGGTCTGTGTGCATGGGTGTTAGTTGTGTGTTTGCACAAGGTTTTGAAGTTTCCGTAAAGGGGAATTATTAAGTGAGAGTTGGATTTGTTAGTTTTGGCCTCAGCACATTACTTAATAGACAAAAACGTCTCGATGGTCTTCAATATCCATCACTTTCTATTTTCTTTTGGCTGCAGTTCTTCTTTTGATTTACAGCCACTAAGTTGTTTACGTGCACACGTGACTGAAAGAAAGTAACAGATGGATTTTTTTTGCAGAACGACAACGTGCAGCAGTCTGGGAGTGAAGGTGATTTATACATATTAATGCACTTTGGTTTTGACCATTTCTGCTTCTACTCTAGCCCTTAAATTTTTCTCTTTGACACGTATGTATAATACACACCCGTAGCACCAACGCATTAATAATATCAAAATGTCTCTGCATAATTCATTTTCTGCAACATTTTGGGTATTTTTCTTACAAATACATTTCACTGCTAAGAAAAAAAAAACATGTATTTACCTTGAAAATGAAAATTTTTTTTACATCTCTTGGTGGTTAATTTTACATAAACTTCACTGCTGTAGCTTGAAGAGCCACATATTTGCATTTTGTCAACCTCTCTGTATCTCACACAGATTTCTTAAAATACTGCAGAGGGTCAGTGTGTAGAGTGGAACATCTCGTAGGAGATATCATCTGTTGATCCCTGTTCTTGCACAGCATTTGACCCTAAATTTTAAGACGAATTAATTGGAAAGATATTACCTTAGGTGGTTCAGTTTATGCCTATAGAAGAATAACAGAAAAGTTTTCCATTTCATGGTCACTCTGCTAATAATTTAATTCTGTGTGACTGGAGCTTAAAACATTATCAGCATTTTAGTATTAAAAGTGCAAAATGGCAACAATTAAAAAAGGATATCAACACCCAAATTTTCCATCACTGTCTTTTGCATACACACTATTTAGTGGGAGAAAGAAGACAATGACATTTTTATCTTCTTATCCATGTGGAGGCAGCACAGAACTACTTCAAAGTGCAAGACGTGGCAAGATAACAGCTGTTAAGGGGAGAGACGTCACCTCTGTTCATCATATCTTACAACACGCATTAAGGTGAGCACACTTGCACTTATGTGGTCTCCGAACGCACAGTACAATAAAGTTGCTCTTTTGGAGTGTGGGGAAAGACAGGGATGGATGGGTGCAGTTGACAATTGGACAGGGATGCAGGGAGTGGGATACAGATGCAGCAGGTTGACGCTGTGACACAGAGGAAGAGTGAAGGACAGAGGATGAGGAGCAGGAACCATGAAGAGGGAGAGGAGAGAGGAGTTTATCTTCTATTCGAATTCAACTGAAGGAACTTTTGTTATTGCTGGTAGAACAATGGACATCATCACCAAGTTATAAAATGTAAAAAAAAAAAAAAACCCATTCATCCATTTTCCAATTTTCTGTGGCCAGTTCTCAACCGACTGAGGGATGCCCAGACTTCCCTCTCTCTAGACACTTTCTCCAGCCTTTCTAGGTGGGGATCCTGAGGTGTTCCCAGGTCAGCGGAACTCCAGCGTATCCTCAGTCATCCTGCAGGTCTTCCCCCTGTGGGACAATACCCGATCAGCCCTGAAGGAAGGGGACCAGGGAGCATACCATGCAAATGCCAAAACCACCTCAACTGACTCTTCTCAATGTGGAGTAGCTGTGGTTCTAAACAGATCTCCTGGGTTATAGATATTATCAATATCTCAGTGTATACCAGCAATTTTTATTTTTTTATTAGCAAACTCCCTGCACACTAGGCCAACGCTGACCATAGGCGTAGCCACAGGTGGGCCAAGGTGGGCCTGGGCCCACCCAATTGTCAGTCAGGCCCACCCAATCCAATGAGAGGGCTGATAAAACTTGGCTATCATACTTTGGGGTTGGCCCACCCTGATTTTTTCAGGGCCCAGGGTGTTCTCATTGTACAAGGATTGAACATCCCTTAGCAAAGGGGATGTGGTCAAACGCCTTCTCCAAGTCCATAAAACATATCTGAACCAGTTGGACAAACTCCAATGGACACTCAACCACATTGTCGAGAGTATAGATCTAGTCAAGTGTTCCACAACCACAATGGGAACCTCATTGATCTGAGGTTTGCCTATATGTTAATATGTCCTCTCCATTACCCCAGGGGTTGAAGAGGTGGAACCCTCCTCCTTCATGGACTTGCAGATCTTTTCTTAGCCTCAGCAGATACCTAAAAAATAGGGATGGCCGATATATCGGTCCATAGGACATACATATATGTCCTTTTTTTCATATTGCTTGCCATAAAATAGAGCCTAGGTTCTTTCAGTTGCTCAAATCTTTCTCGAACAATAAAGCCGTGGTTTAAGGAGGTGATGAGGATTTATTCAGTCACTCCCAAAACCATTCTGCTGCAACTGGGTTTCATGTATTTCACTCAGTAAACTATTCACACATGTGATTATTAAAAAAAATCAAATTACAAAAACCCTGTTTTTAAAATATAAAAAGGGAGAGAAAAAAAAATCAAGGAACAAAACCATTGTATTTAAAAAGGAATGATATAATCCCTACAAAAATAAAAAGATGAGCCACTTTATTTTCTGTTACGCCGCCCCCCCAAGCAAGGAGAAAACAATCGCGCCCCCCCACCCCACCACCCACTCTCATCCGCAACTATAAATAATACCATTTGTCTATAAAATAGTTATAGCTACACCTCTGCATAACATCGTATCTTTGTTAACATAAAGAAAACAAAAAGAAAGAGATACAGTTCAACTCGCTGCGCACAATGGGCAATGAGAGCGCCACTGCCAACTACTGGAGTGGATGTGCAATTACACTTTATTGTAGTATGGCGGAAGAAAAGCATGTTCCCCAGCGTTACGCGCGCCCCCTCGGCATTGCAGCCCCCCCTAGCACCCCCCGCACCCCAGGGGGGCTTGCCCCACTATTTGGGAAGCACTTCTATAAACACAGTCCTAGTGTGGAGCCATAGATTGATAAAGGCGAAAGGCAACAGAAGATGTAAACACATACGAAAAAATGCATCTATGAATAGATGTGACGTGAAATAACTGAATAATACTTTAGTGTTTCATTTTATCATTTTACTTTGCGGTTCTCCAGCCATTACCTCAGTATGTTGCGAAATAAAAAAAAAAAATCCCATCTTTGCCATTGGGAAAGTGACTTCTTGTCACTGTGACACAGCCCACCACTGCACACTACAACATCCGACCTCTTGCTTTTAAAGCATCACCAAAGTAAACAGTGTGCAGCTTTGTGAGCACCTAGGGAGCAGTGGGAGTGGACAGAGTCATGCTCATCATACCTCAGGGGTAACTTGGCAGTTTGTGGTAATCGGACCCGAAACCCTCCAGACCCAAGTCCACTTTCTTAAGCATTAAGCAACCTCAGCCACCAACCCGAACCACTGAGGCACCACTGCCCTACCATATTGCGGTAATACATTTGCAACACATGCATAAAGGGTCATGCGGAATGGGATTTGAATCCGGAGCAAACAACCTCCTGTGTCCAACTTAGGTCACTGCCCAACAGAAGGAAGAAATTATGTGGATTCAGTTTGAATGATTCTACTGTGCAACATATCAGAAAGTGTAAGATGACACAAAATAGGGGGTTGGTTAAAATGGAAAAGATCAGAAATTTTTTAAAAAAAGATAAAGAAAAAAAGTGAAAAAAAAGTGCAAGTTCTTTTAAATATAATTCAGAATTCCAATGTATTTTACTTTTTATTACCCTGTGTTTAATTTTATATGTATATTTTACATTTTCGTTCTAAAACTCCACTCTCATAATTGTGTGAGAAAGTGTGATACAGCCCAGGGAGGGTTCAGTCTATTCTCTTCTTTGCAGATTTTTTTTCTACCGTGATACGAGAGGACTTCCTGTACTGGAGTGTGATTATGAAGCTTTATATAGGAAACATTCAGCAAAAAAAAAATCTAATCCTTATATTAGATAGCTGGTATACTGCTTTATCAAAATTCTTTGATCCCTGCTGCTTTTTCAATTCCTATACTGCCAGCTGATGCCTGTCTGATTCCGTAACATGATGTAATAATCCATCCAGGCTATTGCGGTGATGCTGAGATAATTATGATGAGCCCTAATCCAGTAGATGCATGAGAGTCTTGCTGTGTAGCAGTCAGAGCTGTGATGGAGAAGATGGAGAGTATCCTTCTCTCCAACTGACAGCTTTTCAGATCTGAGTATTACTGCAGGCTCCAGCGTGCAGTCTTTGGACAACGGCTCTATTTATACTCTGTCGGGATCCGGGAAGAAAGGGAGCAGAAGAATGACAGATAAGAAGGGATGGAAGGAAGGGAACTTGTCGTAATCTGAAACAATAATGGTTGACACAGTACGTAGGATGTATGGTTGGCATGGAAACAATGGTAACGGAAAACTACCAAGTAGAGTATCTCCAATAAGACCACGGCTACAACGGTAGGCTGCATGTATCTCACGTGATTAAGTTCATCTTCTGATCAGGCCTGGACTGGAAACATAAATTAAGTCTGTACATTGCAAAGCCTTCTTATCTGTATTAGGTGGTGGGATTAGGCTGCAGCGCAAATTGCATCATGCATGCATTACCACACACACACACACACACACACGTACACACACACACACACACACAGACACACAAACACATACTCCTGGCAGTGGAGGGCTGTGAGGTCCAGCAAAGCCTTCTCTGCTGGACTAAACATACTCATTTATTCAAAAATGTTTTTATATTATATATTGTTTCATTAATTTATTTTTAATTAATAAAAAAAATATTTTTTTAGATTCAAAAGGTTGGGTAAAAGCTTTTTATCCAATCATATTTCAGCTAGCTAGTGTTGTCAGGTTACATGAAATCTGTTCATGAAAGTTAATGGACACAGCTTGTTCAGTTCACAGCGCTGAGACCAATCGTCTCACAAAATTGTGACATCAGGGCCCTCTAGCTGGCCCTATGTAGAAGGCATCAAATACATGGTGCGTGATTGGATAAGTTCTCCTGACAACGTCATCTTGTTCTACAGTTGAAATTCACGATCAGCCACTGAATCCTGGGACTTTACAGTACTGAGAGGAAAAGAAAAACCAAGAAGACAGGGAAATTATGCAAAGTGGGGACAAAGAACTAAGACACAAGAGATAAATAAAATAAACAAAACAGGGGACCTGAAGATAAGTCTGTCTTTAGCGCTTGAAAGAGCAAAAGAACACTTTGAGCTTTAGAAAAACAAGGTTAAAAAAAAGGAAGTGGAATGGAGTCTTTGAGACAGACAAGCTGAGATATGTGTGATCTAGAGGCGACGTCCGCCTGATGGGACAGGCTGAGGGAGCATGTTGTAGTAGTGTGGAATAGATGGGAGCTGACGCGCACGCCTAAAACACACAGGCAGAACATTACACACATTAGAAGTGGCAGCAGTGCAGCACGCAATCTGCGTCCGGTGCACACTTCCTGCTTCTCCATTAATCAGAATCAATTCAGATTCAATAACCGTCACGTGAATCAAAGACGACAGAAAACAACAACATGTGGCATTGTATTAGACGGAGCAATATGCATGTGAGCGTCTCCTCTCTCTCGTCTCCTCTCCTTCCTGCTTAGAAGTAAAACGAAAAATTTATATGTATATACAGTGGTTAAGGAAGCAGATTTGGGTCCACAAGGTTCCAGGTTCGAGTCCACCAGCTGCCAGGTTGCCACTGAGGTGCACTGAGCATTGGACTGTCCCAACCCAACCCATCCCAGAAGGGAGGCTCACAGTATGGTGCAGTGTGACTTGGGTGAGACTGCTGTCCCTGAGACCCGGCAACAGATAAAAGATGAATATGAATGAATGAAAGTTTTAGATGTGTTGCAAAGTTGAAAAAAAAAACCTCTGGGTGGCAGTGGGGGCCTAGCGGTTAAGGAAGCAAACTCTGGTCTGCAAAGCTTTGAGTTCGAATCCACCAGCTGCCAGGTTCCCGCTCAGGTTTCTGAGGTTAGCTCTGCCCCAGTCCAAATACCTTTCAGTGGGCTCCACCACCACAGAAAGGCTCACAGTATGGAGCAGGGAGATTTGGGTGGCAGTTTTGGAGACCAATGCCCCTGACACCCGGAAACAGAGGACGATGAAGATGGATTATTATAAATTTTATCAGAATCATACAGTTCTCATCTGGTTTGCATTTGTTCTATAAAAAAGAACTATATAGGTTCTATAGAAAAGAACTAACTTAGAGAACTGTCCTTCCTCTGAATCTGGTGATTTCAAGGAGAGGAAAAAAACGAGTCACATCATGACAGTGAGAGGATTGAGGTTTGATCACAGGTGCCATGGTGTCCTTGAGCAAGAACAAAAAAATGTGGCGCTTTTAAAGCAGTGTGAAAATAAAAGAGAAAAGAGCAAACAAAGAAGTGTTGTTGAACTTACTTTAACTCCCATAGTTATATTTTGTGTTGACTATGTGAAATTTAGATTTGTGTTGGCAAAATAACTGTAAATGTCATTTTTTTTCCCCCAGTACAGACAGTTGAAAATTCAAGCTTTTTACATCTCATCACCGCAAAAAAAGTTTTCACTAAAAGCCTGTCGGTTCATAGAATATATCACAGATGTCAAACTCAACAAATTCATAGCATATACTGTACATTTTCAACAACTACATCTTCAGTGTAGTTTACAATGACTCTGGGGTCTTTGTGTATTTGTCAAATTGACTTGTTTCCTTAACTCTTTACTGATTGCTGTTGTTGTGGTTCGATGTATTTTGTGAACCACTGATCACGGAAATACAGAGCAGTGATAGAGAGACAAACAAATGAGTGTTAGTGTGAGGGACGGCTGAGTCAATAGGTAGCAACGGATGAAGTGATTAGAGCTATAGCATGCAGGGGGTAGAACGCGAAACAAATATCGTCCTAAACGAGTCATTATTCATCCTTTACCTCGTCCATAAAAAGGAAATAATGGAAAACAAACAGTCACTGATAAATAAGAAGTGAGTCTAGTCTTCTCATGTCTCCTTTTTCTCCACAGGGGTTTCAACACCTGTCAGCAGATACTCACGTTCAGTAGAGTCACCAACAGTAGGCAGAAGATCAGTCTTATTGCTTATTTCTTCAATCTATGGTGAAAATTGAAAAACGTCCAACATATTCGCTATTTTTATTTCTATTTTTTAGGTTACAATGAGCAGATGTGGTACTGATGGCCGACTGATGGTTCAGAGCAGTGGAGACAGTGACAGAGAGGTGAAGAATAGAGGACAGGCAGGATGGAACAACTGGAGAAAAGAGTCAGGAGTGATTTGTGATAGAAGAGAGTCAGCTAAGGTGAAGGGAAAGGTTTATGATGTGTGACACTAGGAATAGGTAGAAGACAGGAGGCAGAGCTGGAGGTGGCAGAGTTTTAGATGCCGAGGTTTTCTTCAGGAGAGACAAGGATGGACAGGATCAGGAATGAGGTGATTAGAGGGACAACACAGACAGGAAGGTTTGGAGAAAGAGCTAATGAAGCCAGATTGAGATGGTTTGGACATGTTCAGAGGAGGGACAGTGGATACATTGGTAGAAGATGAATCCTAGAGATAGGTAGGAGACAAAGAGGAGATTGATGGATGCAGTGAGGGAGGACATGGAGGTAGTTGGAAGTAGAAGATGTAGAGAGCAGTGGGTAAACAATGATTCACTGTGCAACCCCGAAGAAGGGACAAGTTGAAAGGAGAAGGAGACAATTTGCTCTTTATCTATTTCCGAGCCTAGAATTTGTTTTTCTCATTGTTTTTCTCCCAACCATTCATTCATTCATTCATTTGTCCATCACCTTCATCCTGCTCTCAGAAGCAGCAGCCTCCACTACTGGAAGCTATGTGAGTCAGGACAGTATTAGGGTCAGAGAACTTTAGTGGCAACACAGCAGGCGGTGGATTTAAACCTGAAACCTAGCAAACCCAAGTCCCCTTACTTAACCACCACTGCCACTATTCATTTATCTCTCTCTTTCAAAAGTACTTGAGTCTCTCTCTGTCTCAGTCTGCCCCATCCATCCGTCTCTCCTGCTGTCCCGTGTTCTCTTGTACTACTCCCAACATGATTCATCTTCCTCTGGCACTTTCACCCACTTCCTTTTCCCCTCATCTGTCTCTCTGTTTTTTATCCCACGGCTTGTTTATTTCAACTAGTTTGTAAGTACACTGCCTGGCCAAAAAAAAAAAAAAAAAAAAAAAATCACCACCTGGATTTAACTAAGCAAACAGGTAGGAGCCTCCCATTGGAAGTTAGATCTAGGTTCAAAGAATGAGGTCAGCGGACTACCTGAATCTACTGAATGACCAGGTTATTCCACGGACATATTCCAAGAGGACAATGCCAGGATTCATCAGGCTCAAATTGTGAAAGACTGGTTCAGAGACACGAGACATCATTTTCACACATGGAATGTCCACCACAGAGTTCAGACCTTAACCCCATTGAGAATCTTTGGGATGTGCTGGAGCCTACTGGAGACTCTACTCATCATCAATGCAAGATCTTGGTGAAAAATTAAAGCAACACTAGATGGAAATAAATCTCAAAGCTAAATCTCAAAGCTTAAAGCGGTCCAACTAAATATTAGAGTGTATGACCCTTTTATTTTGGTGGCGACTTTTTTTTTTGGCCAGCCAGTGTATTTTGATAGCTAGGTTGCGACCTCTCTCCCATCCACGTCAAGTATTAATGTAAAGTTTGTGTTGAAATATCAATAAATATCATTGACATCATTACCATCATTGTTGTCCAACAAATAACCTAAAATCCATGAATACCATTTTCTATATTTATGTATATGTTTTTAATACAGTTGTTCAATTAACATGACTTGTTCTTTAATTAAATATTAAATATTGCTGAACTGAACAAGGTTCCTGGTTTATTGTGACGGCATCACTCAACAATAAACTCCACACAACTTCATTAACCATTGAAGAACAATAATATAGAAGGTGGTGACAAATGCTGATTGTTTACTTGTGTATTTACTTCACGCTGGAGTAAAATTCCCGTAAAGCAGAGATAATTAAACCACAACATTTAACATTATTACTATTTCCACATCATAGATTTTACTTCCTGCAGCTTGAGAAATTTTACAACAGAGCTATGGCCTGTTATGGTCACTAGGCCGTGATGGCTTAGTGGTAATGGAAGGCTTTAAGCAGGGTTTAAGGTTTGAGTCCACAAGCTGACCAGCTGCCCCCTGTTGTGTTTGGGCGATGCATTTAATGCAGAAGTTGAATTTCATTGCCTGGTGTGTCACATTGACAAATACTTAGTTTAAATGGTAAATAACTCCACCATATTGAGGGACAATCAGAAAAAGACAGTTATTTGTCGTGTATCACAATGTCATAGTGTCCAAGAGTTTCTTATAAAAAGTTCTCTTGCACAGATACAAGTGTGTGGTGTAGAAATGAGGGTGTTTTTAACTTTTACATCATTGTAAAGAATTTTTTTACTTCCTCCCTCTGGTTTTGCATCAGTCCCTTTTGTCACACAGTTACTATTTACTGAGCGCTAGAGGTGATAGTTGTCTCAACACTAAGCTTTATCGACAGGGCATTTAAAGTAACAGTAGAAAATCAATGTTCACAGCTGGTGTGATAAACAAATAAAGGCAAAAGACACACTGCGAGTGTGTGTGTATATTTATACTTCAGTTCCTTCAGTGCACACGGTTGTATATTTTATATTAGCCTCATTCTGACCTGTAGGGGAAAAAAAATAATGTATTTTTTCCCCATGAATAACACTCAAGGTTCAGATTCCACTGGCTTCTCCCCAACTTTGGTGGAGTGTATGCAGAGGAGAAAAGTAGAGCAGAGTGAAAAGACAGGAGGAGGAAGAAGACGGGTCATAAAGTTACAAGAGATGATAGTACATCTGGTGAGAGTGAATTTTTAAGGGGTCAGAAGGAGCACGGCGAGAGAGGAAACTAATGACACGTCGGCGAGGAGCCATAAAATGTGTTGTTCAATAAAAGACCAAGGCAGAGACAATATCGTCAGAATAATGAAGGGAGTTGAAGGCTGGACATGTGGACGGATGACAGTGAGGGCCGAGACTGTAGGAAGAGACTGAGATGAAGGGACAGGAGGAAGGCGGAAGAAAGACAAGAGATTGGAACCCATTTCCAGAGTTTGGGTGAGTCACATTGTCTCGTCCGCAAGCTATTAGTGACTTAATCACGCTGACACCGCTCCAAGAGTGTGTGTGTGTGTGTTGTGCCAGATTACCCCCAGCTAGAACACTCAGGAAGTAGCTCATCACCCCTTCACAGCAGCCTGTGTTAACACTGTCATCAGGATTTTTCAAACGCTGGTCAAAGACCTCGAACCGCTACGAGTCAGTGACTCATGACTCAAGCACAACTGTCTCTTCCTTATCTGTTCGTCCTCTGAGTGATGGACAGTAATGCCAACATGATTCAATATGTACATCTTATAAAAAAAGAAGTGGAAGAAACCAGTGGACAAATACTACATCTTGGGTTTAAATACACTGAACCTCTTGGGTTTAAATACACTGAAAAAAAAAAAATACCAGTTCTTGAGAGACAGGTTTGGTGAACTTTGAAATGGTACTAAGCCTCAGCAGCCTGGTGGAAAAAGGAAATCCTTTTCACCCTATTAGCTGCTTCACATTCTCCTGTTCAAAGAGTGTCTTAGTCAGTGTGAAGATGAGAGCAAAGTCAGGGAGAAGGAAAACTCAGTCATTAATGCAAGACTTCTTCCCCAGGTTCAGGAGAACGTGAGAAGAAATGGAAATGTGATGTAAAAATTAAAAAGAACGTTCAGCGAACAACATGTACATTTGATGTGAAGGTGTTAAATGGCCATCGCTGTTTTTTCTTACGTGTTTCACGTGTAACGCGTAAGAAAAGACAGCAATGGCTGTTTAAATGTCTGACTTAAATTAGTTATTTAAAAAGCTTTACAGTCTTAACATGTTGCAAAGTCCGTCTTCAACACTGTCCACTGACAGGACGTATAGAGGGGATTTGTTAATGTGCATAACTTCAAGGAAAGAGGAAAAAATCACCAAAATGCATCAAATTACAGATGAGGCATTCATATATATTTTAAATTTGATTATTTCCTATCATTCACATTTGTGATATTAGAAAACCTCATAATGGTGTCCCCCTGCAGGGTGAATGGTATCACAGCTTGCAAAAACTTTTTGTAGCTATACCTTTAGGTATCTTGTATGGGTGTGCAAATGAATCGTTTTAGATCGGTTTGGATCAAATTGAACTGAATCGGATCGTAGCCTGTGAATCGAGATATGAATCAGATCGCTATGTGAGTGAATCGTCACACCCCTACACTACACTATGTATATATTAGGGGTGTGCAAATTAATCGTTTTGGATCGGTTTGGATCAAACTTAACCAAATTGGATCGGACTGGATCGATGGTTTAATATTCTTTTTGAATCGTTCCTGAGTT
>JAFBJS010002681.1:2854-33286 GCA_016785265.1 Paraplagusia blochii | reverse complement strand
TTGAGACTTGGCACTTTGCTTCTGTATTTGCGTCCAGAGAACCCCACTCGTCACAAATGCATTTTCAGAATGAATCAAAAATGTTGTATTAAGCCATCCCAAAAATGATTGACTGGCATGATTTTTGAATATATTGCAAGGGATTTGCAGGTCTTGCAAGATGCAAACCTTGAGCTCTTAAAACCAATGTCATGCAACATAATGACTTAAAATCTTGTACTTACTTATAATCTTGTCATACTTACAAGGAAAACAATGTGAGCATAGAGGTAGATACCGAGCTGAATACCATTTACGATTTTCTCCCGAGCCCAGCGTGGGATCACGTAGTTCGCGATGAGAGCCATAATGGGAACAGCAAAGAACCTGGGAGAATTTAGGGAGAATTTAAAACATTGTATAAACATAATATAGAGACAGTATAAAACACACACACACAATAACACATTGTTTAATATACAGTAAAAGTCCACCTAAGTGGTCAAAAATTATCAGTTAATTCCCTATTCTACTCATCTGGTCAACTGTAATGCACATTACTCATCTATTTGCACTAACTGTTCTGATTGCAGACCGCATTTGGCACCCAAATACTGAATGGTAATGTTGCGTCTTGTCTGCACATGGGATAGCAAGGAACACAATTTTTAATAGCCCTGGTATGTTCTGTACATGTAAAGGTTTTGACAATAAAGCTGACCTTGACCTTGAAACGGAGACAGTGTTGGTCCCTTAAAATATTAAACAGCATTTACATTTATCATTGAATAAGTGCAGATAAGTAGTCTCCAATCTTTTTTGTATCAACAGCCAGTATAACAGCAGTTACTGCACATAGATAATCCAATTGTTCTTTATGGTCTCTCAGATTTTTCTCAACCATTTTAACATTTATTATATTTTAATACTCCTGGGCTGCGGGGTCCTGATGCTGTGATTCACAGCAGCTCAGAGTGAATACTTAGAGAAGTGGGTCAGTGCTTTGCTCACCATAGTGTGTATGAGGTGAAGAAAGGGATGTAGAAGGGCTGTTTCTCTGGATAGTGTTTCATCGAGATGAGTACTGCATAGCAGAACCAAACATAGGCCAGCAGCTGGAGGCCCATTAAACCATAACCTGCAGGGCTGTCGTAGGCGTACAGCACTTCACCTGGGTCGAAGAACTGGAACGTACGGATAATGAGTTAAGGACTTATTTACATTGAGAATCTGTGCAGTATATGTGAGTTGTTTTTGTAATTTTTAAGTATTTTTCACACTTTAAATATAGTATATTTAATACTATTTTTTTTTGCTACTTGATTTTTGTTTAACATATTGTCTTTTACTCTTTTGTTTTCGGCACCAAGTGAGGAGCGCTTAAATTCCGTTGTACACTGTACAAGAACAATAAAGGCTATTTTATTCTATATTTTATAGTATATATGTGAAGAAGAG
This sequence comes from Paraplagusia blochii, assembly GCA_016785265.1. Classification (NCBI taxonomy): domain Eukaryota; kingdom Metazoa; phylum Chordata; class Actinopteri; order Pleuronectiformes; family Cynoglossidae; genus Paraplagusia; species Paraplagusia blochii. The sequence goes on along the minus strand of JAFBJS010002681.1, from coordinate 31,849 downwards.
CGTCGGTCCAAATTTACAGTACAGACGAGCCATGATGTATGGATTAGAGGCACCACAAATAGGCAGAAGACATGAGGCAGAGCTGGAGGTGGAGGAGTTAAAGATGCTGAGATTATTTTGAGGAGTGAGGAGGATGGACAGGACCAGAAATGAGGTCAATAGAGAGACAACACGGGCAGGAAGGTTTGGAGAAAAAGCTAGGGAAGCTAGATTGAGATGGTTTGGACATGTTCAAAGGAGAGGAAGGGGATACATTGGTAGAAGAATGATCCTAAAGATAAAGCTACTAGGAGGGAGACAAAGAGGAGATTGATGAATGCAGTGAGGTAACAGGTAACCGTTGTTGCCTGCAATATCATAAATAAAGCTTATTGATTCTTGAAATCAATTCTAATGTCATAAATGTTATAATATTTAAAAATCCAAATAATAATTACTCTAGTTGCAACACTCCTGTCATGTATAGGATTGAGCAGAAAACGTAAAACAAAAGAGTAACATCTGTGATATAGTAAAACACATTGGACACTTTAATTTAACAAGACATTGCATTTCCAAGAGCTTGTCAAGGTTGCATTGGGGAGTGACTCTTATCAGTCCCCAAATGTTAAACATTAATAACACATTACCGGTAATCGCTAAAAAATAAAGACAATTTTGATATTTGGACTACAAAAAGGAAATAGGAAAAAGATTCCAAGCCCCCATTAAAAGGTGAAAGTGATCATAAAATCATTACTCCTGATAGGAGGACAAAGATAAATTAAATGAAAAAAAAAAAATACTAACAAACTAGGTAAACTTTGCCAAAGTGTTTTTCGAAACGAAAAAACAAAAGAGTGGTATTTTTTCACATGCTAGATCAAGTAGATCTACTTTTATCAAGTACATAAAAATGTATTTTGTGTTTCAAAGTCAAGACCTAACATTGTGTTATAAGTGCAGTGACCCCTGCTGTAGACATAAAAGACAAGAGTATTTGCATGCTCTTCAATCTGTGCTTTTTTAACACAGATTAATCACTCAGGTTTCAGCTGATGTAGTTTGATGTTAAAGCAGGACATGACATTCGGTGTGAGTGTTGACATTGACACTTCACAAGTAGGTCATTAGTGGCAGTGCAGAACATGTGTCTGCCACTATATCTTCCAGCTCAAGATTGCATTTCACAGTCCACTGACTATATAGTGTTGGAAGAACAGGGTTTCTTTTACACTGCATAATGCATAAGATTGAACCAATTAACTTAGAGCAAAGCTCCTTGCAATTTAACCAGGCGACAAAAGCTGGGCCAAATAAACTGGTAGACAAAAAAACGTCAATGTTGACATTTCATTTCCTATTGTAATATTGGTTAGCTATTTGAGCAGAAGCCCCATTAACTTCTTCAATAGAAAAGACCATGCAGATTCATTACTCTGCTTTAGATCCACTTGCTGTGGATAGAGAGAAAGATAGAGCTTCTGCTTCAAACGTATAATAGCACCTACAGTATATTCCAACTCCACTGTGGCTGCTGTCTCATTACCATTACTGAATTCATACATGCCAGCATTATTACCACATTGTTTAACAAGCCTTGTAGCTAGATTTAAATATTGCAGAGAATTAGATTATAAAAAGACACACTGATGAAAGAAACAGAGAGAGTATCACAGACTGTGCTGATCAGTGCAGAAAATATTGAATGGGATATGACAGAATAATTGTAAGTGAAACCAATCAAATCCCTACAAGGTAAATCTCTCCTTTCCTCTACTCATAAGTAAGATAAAAGTGATTACCGCATAATGTTTAAGCTACAAGAGAAATAAAGAGAAGGTAAATAAACACAGACTGAAGAGGGCTACAAAGCAGCATTAACAACATCAACTCTTTCTATATTTAAGTTTCCACGGTTAGAAACAGTTGCCTGTGGGTTTTATGGAATAACGCATGCAGCTATGTAGGTTCTTAAGGTGTCTTAATTTTGCTCAACAGGATTGCTACCTGCCAGTTCTATGGATGAACTCCAGTGTTACATTAATCAATGAATCCTGAAGGTTTGAGTTTCATAATTTAGGTCTCATAGGAGTCTCCATGAATGATGATGGTTGCAGATGACATTATGGTCTGCACTGAGAGTAGGCAAAAAAAAAAGTTGGAGAGAACCTAGAGAGGCAGAGTTTGCATAAGAGAGAAGAGGAATGAAAAAATGGTTCCTCTTCAGTTGGTCATTCAGTAAAACAGAGTACAAGTGCATAAATGAAAGGGAGAATAGTGGAACGGTGAGGTTACAAAAAGAAAAGGTGGAGAAAGTGCAGAACTTTGGTACTTAGGCTCAACTGTTCAGAGCAGTGGAGACTTTGGAAGTGAGGTTAAGAATAGAGTACGGTACAGGCAGGATGGAACAGCTGGAGAAAAGTGACAGGATTAGGGGTAAGGTCATTGGAGGGAATCAGAAAGGACAGTTTGGAGAAAAAGCTAGAGTTGAGATGGTTTGGACATGTCCACAATAGGAACAAAGACAAAGAGGAGATTGATGGATGCAGTGAGGGGGGACATGGAAGAAACGCACAAGATACACAGAACAGAGGGAAATGGAAAACATTGATTTGCTGTGGCAACCACTAAATAAGTGACAGTGACGGTGCGATGTTGAGGGGGGCGTGTGTGACCCTGGGGAACATGTTTTTTTTTTTTTTTTAAGTTGAACTATATCTCTTTTTTTGTTTCTTTATGTTAACAAGGATATGATGTTATGCAGAGGTGTACCTATAACTATTTTATATACAAATGCTGTTATTTATAGTTGCGGCGGAGTGTGGGTGGTGGGGTGGAGGGGTGCGAATTGTTTTATTCTTGCTATGCTAGATAGAAGGATACTGACAATATAAATTAAAAGTGAAATTTGGACAAGTTGGTCGGTCCGGATAAAAACGCCAAACGGGCTGCATATGGCAGCTTTTGAGAGTAATAGATAAAGATTGGGAAGCACTGGTATAGTGGATGCTTTGAACAAAAGTGACTGCCTAATTGATAATTGGCAATAAAGGATTGGTCAGAAAGCAGCAACCTAAAGATAACTTTTAATACTGGCAGTAAAATTCCTTGGTTAAATCTTTGCTGGGGTGTACAAAATGCGAAGGACAAGGTCCACTTGGAGGATTAAAAAGGGAAAAGCAGAGATTTCTTCAATCAAAAGTTGGAGTTTGTGTACCTCAGCCTCGTAGATGAAAAGAATGACGTAGGTCACAGTGTAGACTGTCATGTAAATGCTCAACTTGACTGAGCCGCTGTGACTGATCCTGGCCCTGTGGCAACAACAGAAGGTAAAGATAAGAGAAGAACAACAATAGGAGATAAACAGGAAGGAAGAATGAAGGGATGCAGAAAACAGGCACACACACACACACACATTAAGTGTTTTGTTAGAATTCTTGCAAAAACATAAACACAAATGTTGTTATACAATTGGTTTCCTTGGAAAAATCATGAGATGTGTTACTAGATGCAGTAATGGGGCAGAGGATGAATGTTGTTTATTTTTCTGGATTTATAAGAAATATTGTGGTTTGTATTTTTATCAAAAATATTAAAAATAAAATATTCCGAGGAACAGTAAGTAATCTCTGTTTGTTTTTGAATAATAATAAACATCAGATTCTATGGGTTAAAATAAAATATGACTACCAGGTTGGAAGTCCTGTGTACTGTAGAGGCCATACGGACCAGAGATGTTCACAAGTCACTTTTTCCAAGTCCAAGTCTCAAGTCTTTAGTGCAAGTCCAAGTCAAGTTTCAAGTCTTTTGTCCCAAATCCTAGTCAAGTCTCAAGTCTTTCGTCCCAAGTCCAAGTCAAGTCTCAAATAGTTGAAAGTTTTCATATTAGACGCTATCCGAGATAATACTGCATTGCTGTGTTGTTTTGGATTAAAAAGTATGTACTGTACTATAGGCCTATAATATGCTATTGCACACTACACCATCAAAGGCTAGGTTCACACTGCGCCCTGAAACGACCCATATCCGATTTGTTCAGAAATCCGATTTTTTTCGTAGGTCGTTCACATTTTCCACTTATCTGGACTTGTATGCCAGTATGTATCTCCAATATGAACGGGAAACGCCTCAAATGAGTCCCGCATGCGCAAATTGACAGGTATAAGTGCGTCTACGTAATACATAAACAAAGCTGGAGCAAGTTTGCAAAGTTGTAAAGCATGGAGATGAGACGGTACCTCGCGATGTGGTTTCTGTGGCGGCGGAACTCAGTCAACAACCTGGTATTGGAGGAGATTAAGCAGGAGAGTAAGGGCTTCTGGCGCCATGTGGGGCAACAACAGCAACGTCCATTGAAAGGGTTATATGGACGCAGAGTCGCAGCCAGGAGTGGTGGGATGTTGATGTGCAGCGCTTCTTCAGCTCACGAGTAAAAAAAAAACATGCAGATGCAGCTCACGAGAAACACCTTCACCAACCTCTGTGAGCGACTGCGTTGGTGCCACTGTCTCGGGAGGACACGCAACTTCGGCAGTAGATGTACCAGCTGTGACTGTTACATTCATTTCAATATATGAAAAAATGTTGCCCAGCCATAATATGTAGTGCCTTAAATAAAGTATATTTAAGGATAGGATAGAGTCAGTGTTATTAGAATCCCCCGGCTTCACTTCAGTGGTGATTCTACAGATATGACAGATATGGCTGTTTTTTCACATACAAACACACGCGTGTGTGTGTGTACGCAATGTAAACATGCGCCCCATTGCGTCAGCTGTTGCGGCTCTTCCTAAATTCTGATGGAAACTAGATGAACGTCAGTTGCGGTGACAAACAGCCCGAGACCCGGGAGTCACATGACAGTGTTTGTCTGCCTGTGATTGGTAAAGGCGACCGGCCAGGTCGCATGAATGCGACTCAGCCGTTCAGACTGCAGTTGCATGTGAAAATGACGGATATAAATCGGAATTAGGACCACATCTCGAAGCGACCTGGGTCGCATGTGAAAAAATCGGATCTGTGTCGTTCATATTGTCAATAACAAATCGGATAGAGGTCGCATATTGGCGAAAAAATCGGATTTGGGTCGTTTCAGGGTGCATTGTGAACCTAGCCATAGTTGATCAAAACAATGTACTGTGCATGTGCAATGTGAAGAAACATCACAAAAGCATAAATGCGGTAAATGCAATGAGAACCATTTCTCAGGAATCAGGAAATGTGAAGACGGGACCCGGGAAAAATTGAGAGGAAAATAGTGTCGTGCGTCTATTTGTTCTCATACAGTAATGCGTACGGCAAAGGGTCTTAGGGAGCGTCTTTTCCCCAGACGCTTCCCCGAGGAGAGCGCGAGCGAGGGTGCGTCAGTTTTTTTTTTCTCTTTTGCAGGCGCTTCGGCCTACAATCATGAACATGGTTTTATTTATTTTTTTAAGAGTTCTGCGAATGCATGAGCAAGGGGGCAGGGGACCAGGAGTGTGTGAGAGTGAGAGAGACACAGCAGTATGTTTGCTCTATTGGAATTGTTACGGCCGACAATTACCAAATTCTGTGAGTAAGGCTTTGCAATAAATGCGGAATTCTTAAGCAAAGCCTCTACTTTAATTATACGTCTGGCTGGACGTTTAAATAAATAACCTTATATGGACCTTATTTACGACTCGCGAGTAATAACACCGAAGTCTGAGTCAAGTCCCGAGTCTTAGTCTCAAGTCAAGTCACAAGTCTTTGCTTGTGTGACTTAAGTGCGACTCGAGTCCGAGTCTCAGACTCGAGTCTCCATGTCTGGTTTCAACTCAATTTAATTCAAGATAGTAGATGAAATGGAATAATAGCTGCTTATCTTATAAGAAAGAGTTGGCTTGAAATAGCATCTCAGAAGTGTTGATCAGTGAAAGGACTCTCGCTATTTATGATGATCTAAAAAAGAAAGGTGCGGGTACGAGCAGTGAGGGGATTGTTTAAAGTGATGAAAAGGGCTTTACTTTTAAAGCCAGTCGTGGTTGGTTTGAAAAGTTTAAGCAGAGAACTGGTATCCATCGTGTGACTAGACATGGAGAGGAGGCAAGTTCAGAGCAAAAGGCTGCTGATAAATACGTGATTGAGTTCGCCCGGTGCATAATCACTGTTTTTAATTGCGATGAGACCGGTCTCTTTTGGAAAACATGCCAGCCAATACGTACATTATGAAGGAGGATATTAAACACACCTACATGTTTAGGACTAAATTGCTGGTTAGATACGTATTTTATTGAAAAAGTGGACTTTTTATATGGGCCAGAATGGATTAATGAGTTTACCATTATTCCTTATGGGAAAAATGATTTCAGACCTCGACCAAATCAGACCTCAACCATCAACCTGGAACGGATTATGTTCGAAAACTGAGGCACCACTGTACAAATTGTAGATGACTATTTAAGAGCTGCTGTGGCAGCCTACCAGTTAAGGAGGTGAACAAATGTGAGCAAGTCCTCAGGTTCTAATCCACCAACTGCCAGGTGGCCTCTGAGGTCACGAGCACCAACCCGTCCGACAACTTCCAAGCTGACAGTATTGAGTACTGATTTGTGTGGCGTGCAGACTGCTGACCTGATAACGTTTGAACGGATAAAGATAAATTAATTACTATTGTAAATTGTAGACTTTTTTATGACTATATGCATTGAAGATAAAAATAAAGGCGATATGTTGGAATGAAGGGATTAGTCCAGGCTCTTGGCCTGTACTGCATAACAGTAAAACTATGTTAGGTCAGTACAGAATACTAAAGTAAGCTGGCCACAATAATAAACTGTATTTATCAGCAAATTAGACAGCACAATTAATCTATGTTTCATCATGAACAGAAGAGTTAGCATATGAAATAACCATAAGAATAAAATTACTGTAAGAACTATAACATTGATGGTTTACACAATGTATCATTAAAAAAAATTAACCAAAAGTAAAAAAAGACAGGAAGGAAAAGAAAGTGTGTCATTGTGACAGAGCACACTTTCACACAACACAATCGGACTTCCGTCCCACAAAAGTAAACAGTGGGCAGCTTAAAATTTTTTGCTTATGGATTTTGTTCCCTCTACATGTTCTCCATATTCTCACTATTATCCAAAGCTTTACTTTGGATGTCCTCCCCTAGGAAATATAAATGTCCAAATTCACCAATGCAAATAACTGATCAATAGAAGACAATTTGAATGAAAGAAGGTCACTGACTTTATTGTGCGGTGCAAACATTTTATGTTGTTGGCATTAAAAACAAGTGGTCAGCAACTAGTCGATGTGATTTTGCAAGCAGGTGAAATGACTAGTTGGCTAGAACGACTGCACACATAGCTGTAAGCTGTCTGTTTTTTTTATTAACAATAAAATATAACACTTTTTAGGGAATATGCTGATCTCACCACCACAAGTAAGAGGTTCTCTGAACATAAGTGACACAGAAGAACTGGATTTCTCTGGATTGTTATTTATGTTTGGCTGCCACTGAACATAAAAGGACCAGAGATAGAAGGGTGGTCTACATCTCTACATCACAAAAATCTGAAGATCCAACAACCACCACTGCCAACATTACATATGGCACCACTAAAAGCTTTATCTTTTACTTATTTATAAAAAAGAAGCTGCTGATGAAATTCTACTGCACTATTGAGAGATCCATAAAAGCGGCTATCTAAATGTGCTATAGTTCCAGCACCACATGAAAATAATGTGCTGCCACACATTTTATCTGCCCACTAGTCATTTGAATAGTCCTCTGTTGCCAAAAATTTACTTTGATATATGTTTCACTTTTTGTTGTTCTCCATCCCCCATTAACCACTGGCAGCATCGGATAGCCTAGAGCTGAAGCTATCTGTAGTGGCTAGAAAGGCTACAACAGGTAAATCAGATGTTTGACTGGAAGTCACATTGTGGTGAATAACTTGTCATTTTTATATATTAAAATGGCAGCTTGTTGTGCTGAGTAGTGCAGCTGGTATGAGATTTTTGAAATTAATGTTTTTAACAGTTAACAATACAAGAGGGTAATCCCATTCATTCATTCATTCATTCATTCTTGAATGAATGAATGTTTTTAACAGTTAACAATACAAGAGGGTAATCCCAACCAATAAGCCTTTTTGCCCCCCCACCCCCCCCACACACACACACACACTCCCACCCCCTTTTTTATTGCTTGCTATCAACAATAGTAGAACTGTTAACTCTTGATTAAGGAATTAGCAATGTCCGAAATTTAAATTTCTAATAGGAGGGCAGCAGTGGTGGCCTTGCAGTCAAGAAAGTAGACTGGTGCAATGTTATTTTGGGTGCCACCTGGCAATGGATAAGAGGATGACGATAAATTAATGAATGTCATATATGCTAAGTCTGAGGAAAAAGATTTTTTTATAAATAATACATAATTATTGAAATATTTGTCTGGTAATATCAGACAGCCTATTATTGAACCGAGGAATGTTTTGAAGGAGTGATCCGCTAAAGCTGGGGATTTTTTTTTCCATGGCAGTGTCCAACTTTCCGATATCCGACTCCTGTTGCTGGAGCTGGTAAAAGCTCATGCAAAACATATTGTAATGTAATGTGATATAAGGCAAATTCACCTCAAAATCTCACACAGTGTATGTGAGTGGCGGACAGACAAGGGGCTTTTTAAGTTTAATTTTAGTGTATTATTTGCATTTTAAAATTGAAAATTGTGAAAATATTGCAAACTAATTAATACATGCCACAGTATAATGAAACTCCTGCAAAATTGACATTTTTTTCTAATTTAACTTAATATAATGCCACCATAAGCTGCTAAACTTCCATGAATTTCAGTCATGGGCACAGAGCCAATAATACCACTGCAAAACCAGGATGGATCCACCGTATCCTGTGTAACAGAAAGTGTCTTTTTGACTGACACTGATTGCTGAGTTAGTTGATAAAGGTTCAGACAATGACAGTAAGGGCTGACAGTGACAGACATAAACACACCACACAGACTTGACAGAGCAGCAATGATGAGAGCAAGATGGAGCAAAACACCTACCTGGTGACAGTGAAACCTTTGCCCAACAATATGAGCATGAGGAGAAACACTAAGAAACTGACAGAGAACAGTAATTTCCCTGGAGACACACAGAGACCAAAAGAAAGTAAGAAGACATGGATAGGATAGGACCTGAGTTGTGTTTTTTTTTTGTAAAACTATGAAATAGGGAGGGTATCATTTTTTTGTATTACTTTACTATTTCTTTTTCTCTGCTAAGTTTGCATTTGTTAGATCCTTTTAAAGCCATCCTTTAGAAACTTCTGTTAAAACCATATTCTCAGATGGTAATACTACTTAGAACATACTCATTATAATAATTGGTCGTGGGATGCAAGACTAACTCTACAGCATCTGCAGCCTGGCAACCAGATTATTTACACTCACTCACGAAAACGCCTTCCCACAATCACTTAAAATGACACTTTAAGTGATTTAAAGTGTTAAAGTAACACCTAAAGTGACGTACAATCGTATGCATTTGACGGTCAAACCAGCAATTACATTGATTTTACACTGCAGAGGCAGCTCAGGCCTGGAGTTAAGCCTCGTACTTTCCTCAGCAAAGACTTAATTTTGCTGTAAAAAGTAAAGTAGGTTTGTAGCTGGACTGCATGGCATTACCCAGTGTTAGAGCATCTCACACTGAGGAAAACACTGTCTAAAGTCAATTGTCTATCTTTTTTTACTCTATGACCAACTACACTTTCATTTACTGTTACCTAATGTAACTTAATTGTTCCTCAAGTTCTAAGTCACTTGGGATAAAGGTATTGGTTAAATATTTAGGAATGTACATGAAATGTAGTTTTCCTAACTAGTTTCGCCATTAAAAATTAGGTCGCATACAGAACAACCTGCTGGCAACTGTACACTTGTAATTTTACATCACTGATGAGTCGTAAAGAATATTAGACACACATAAATGGTTGTAGGTCTGTAAAGAGAGGAATTTGTCCCTTAAGTCACATGTACACAGACTAACTGTACAAACTAAAGGGCAACAGACTAGCAATGTAGGAGTTCATAACAGATAGCACAAACGTTGCAATACTGCAGTATCTCCTAAATCCCACATCTAAAGCAGTGTCAAAATAATCTCCAGCTAAGATTTAACATCACATGCATATAAGGAGAAATTTGTTCTAAAACCTCCTTAACAGAACGCAAAGAACTCACCAAGAATTTTTAGACTCCCATTGCCGACACCATCTTGTGCATACAGCCCCCAGTATATACAATGAAACAACAGGCTGAGCACTATGGAAGGAAAAAAAAAGAGGAACACACACAAATATAACATAATAAAATATAAATAAGAAAAAACTGTTCAAATTATGCTAATAATATAATATAATATAATATAATAATAAATAAGTAATGGGTGACTGAGAAAATACATAAAGACACACCATACAGATGAAAAATGTTAGATTGATAAACAAAAACAGAAAAAAAGTGGAAGGACAGGTGTTGAAATGTTGTAAGAAAGACAAGATAGTGGAGATGGGACACAGATCAAATAGGAAAAAAAGTTGGAAGGAAGCAGAGACAGGAGGAAAACCAGAAAGAGGATCTCAGCTAAGAGGAAAGAAAGGGGATTCACAGAAGGCGAGTAAATTTAGTACAGATTTCAGCAGAGGCACACATGCATGAGGGCAAGAAGGGAGAGCAAAGAAGGGGTGATGAGATAAGGGGAAAAAAGAAATGCAGTTTATGAATGACAGCACACTCCAGTGAACAATGTGAAACACAGCTGTGTGCAGCAGTTTCTATTCAAAGCCCAAAAGCTGATCATATCTCAAGCCGAGATTAAGGTATTAGGTGCTTCGGCCCTGCAAAAGGCTGGCTGTAAACACCACGGAGTGTGTGTGTGTGTGTATTGCTTTTTGTCCCTCAGAACTGGAGCACTCACCTTCCACCCCTGCCGCCATCATAAACATTTTGTAGGTAGTATGAAGAAGCTGTCTTCCCTTTAGATTGTCTGCAGGATGGAAGACAAAAAATAGAAAAATATTGGAGTGATTACTGTGTGAGTGATGTGTATGAATAGATGAAAAGGATAGAGATATGGCAGAAGAGTATGAATGTAAGTGAGCAAGAATAATTAGGAAAGAAGAGATGGAACAGAGAAAAGATGAAGAAAGATGACAAAGTTCAAAATCTACACCTAACCTAAGGTTGCTACTCTTCCTTTTTCAACTGTATCTATTTACACAAAAATAAGAGGGTTTATTAGAGCAGGAGTCAGCAATCCGTGTCTCCAGAGTCGCAGGCAGCTCTTTCAACCCTCTGCCGTAGCCCGTAGCACAGCTATTTTAACACATTTAATATTTATGTGATCGTAAATCCACAGCTCATGTGTTTTAATTATAGCAGGACATAGTTATTTCACATGTAATTCTCAGGCATCATCTCAGTCTGAGATGATGCCTGAGACCCGCGGTCTAGCGGTTCCTAGACCGCGGGCAAGATCAAAACCTGGTTAAGAAAGCTGACTTCCAGTTGAATCACCAACTGCAGAAATGAGGTACAGTACAGCGTGATTTAGGGTCAGTTGTGGAGACCGCTGATCCTGGGACCATGGTTAGGTGAAGATTGGTTGATTGGATGTATGTCTAATATATAGGTTTGCAGAAGAGTTGATGCCAGCAAAATAATTTTCTTGTACCACTCATGAAGTTAAAGCTTGCAAAAGCCATATCAAAACTTGGGAGACACCCTTTAAATATGAGAATAGAAAAATAGATGTTGCAATATTTGCAAGTTATCTTACCAAATTATTTAAATTGTTTTTCTCACAGAAAAAAAAAAATGCAATTTTGTTGTCTCAGTAGAATTTTTGTATTTTGGCAGGTGAAATACTAAAAACAGGTGAATAGTAAAACTGGCTCTTTAATGGATTAAAGTTACTGACTCCTAGATTATACTTTACAATTTAGCCTTTGAATTAAGTCTTTGATATAACATTGATATAACAGGACGCTTCCCTTCTTTAAAGCTTAAAATCTGGGATTTGGTTTGCATCAATCTGTTGTGCAGAACCAGGGCCACACTTATGAAAAGACCAAATTCATTGAAAAACTGAAAGCTCTGGATCCTTCTCATTACTTAAAAAAGATTAGTTTTTTAACAGTAGAGTTGACAAAATAATCTTAAATCTTTAATTTTGTTAACAGTAAATGATAGTATTAAATGAATATTTTCCAAATTGTTTTACACATAAAATGTTTTGGAAAAACATGCAAAAAGGAAGGTGAGACAATATGTTACTGCAATCCTCTTATGGTGAAAAACAAGATGAATGGACATCGTAGAATGTATATGTACTATCTATCCATCCATCCATCTACCAACCAACCAACCTACTCATCCATTATCTACTATCTGCCCTTCAATTGACCCACTCAATCTAAGCATTCATCCATCCATCCATCTATTGACTTACCAACCCACCCTTTCATTCATCCATCCACCCATCTTTCCATCTAGATATATATATATTTAATCATTTTACAATCAACTTTATACTCATACAGCAATAGCAAGATTGACATTTATAACTGATCGCATTGATTTGGGGAGCAAACTTAAATAAAGTGAAGGCACTTGATGTCGTTAATCACATTATCTTGCCAAATAATAATTACCAATAATTCCTATTATATTTTATAGAAAACTCTATAAACTCTAATAATAGGAAAACTCACTTTAATTCATTAGGCTGAAATGTGCATTGTGTATTTATCTTAAACCACAATTGTGGCAGTGGTGGTCTAGTGGTTAAGGAAGTAGACTTGGGTTCGAATCCACCAGCTGCCAGGTTGCCATTGAGGAGCTTAAAGACAGTGGTAATGTTTAGATCTAACATATATCAAATTATTATTATTGTTTAACATACTGTATATCTAGCTGTTGATTTCCCCAAAGCTGTGCATTACATCATTTAAATGGTGGTCTCCGAACAAGAAACACACTGCCCCAAATATGTCTGCACACCAACATACCTCAATACTTCTAAGTATTTTTTTAATTTTGAAACTACACTTTCCAGCTGTTTATTTATGCTGTGGCCTATTTCAATAATTTTAAAGCTTAAATCTATGTTCAAGCTTACCCCTGTCACTATTCCATGACCGAAAAAGCCTTGAGAGATTTTTTTTAACCATCTAAGGAACCCTTTTAAACTTCTTCCGCAAATTTTGACCTTAGAATAATTTGGTCGCTCTTCACTTGCAAAAACACGACAAGTTACTTCAGCAGGCCTGAAAATAGATGGGCACAACTGACTGCTGTGAGAAAAGGAAGCATCCCATTAAGTAGACTTTATAAATACTTACAGGCAAAGTAGCAGGAGAGAAGAAACACCATGGAGAATATGACCAAAAATGTGATGTCTGTCTCCAAGATTCCTGTGTAGAGAAGAATAGGGAGAATGAATGATAGATGGAGGGGAAGAATCCAAAAGAAAGGGAATAAAACATGAAATACAAAAAGAAATGAATGATTAATGACATAAAATGGCAGTGAAATATTTATTTTGACTAAAAGGGTGTTGTTGTTACTAGGGAAGCAGAACAGGATAGAGAGAGAGCTCTCTCTATCCTTCTCTGCTTCTCATGGGTTACAACTATAATTCATTGAGAATACTCTTCATAATCTATCATAATTTTTTTCAGCTGTTCGTTTATTACTGTAATCGGCCCAGGTCACAGTGCTTCACTGCCTATACTAAGTGGTGTGGTCATTAACCCATTCTTCCACTTACCTCTGTCTCATTGACTAATGACATTAGGGTTGCAAAATTCACGTAGTTTGTATAATATTTGAATTTATTTTAATGAACAAAAAATACATAATTTAAGGTTGGTCCTCAACACGGAACTTAGATATAGTCGGAGAAAATATATTATAGCATAATATATGTCTAAAACATGTTGGTAGTAAATTCTAAATATATACTGCACATATCTTATTTTTCTCCTTTCAGCTTATCCATTTTCTCAGGGATTGCCACAGTGAGTTAACAATTCCCATCTCACCCTGTCCTCTGTATCCTCCACTCTAACTCCAACCACCTCCATGTCCTCCCTCCCACATTCATAAATCTCCTCTTCCGCCTTCCTCTTTGTCTCTTACCTGGTAGCTCCAACTCTAGCATTCTTCCACTAATATCATCACTGCCCCTCCTCTGAACATGTCCAAACCTGGCTTCTCTACCTTTTCTAAAAACCTTCCTGTCTGTGCTATCTCCCTGATTACCTAATCTATTCTTCACCTCTCTTCTACAGTGACCACTGCTTTGAGCAGTTGAGCCTAAGTATCTAAACTCATCCACCATCACCACCTCTGCTCCTTGTAACCTCACCACTCCACTGTTGCCCTTTTCATTCACACACATGTACTCTGTCTTGCTACGACTGACCTCCATTCCTCTTCTCTCCAGTGCAAATCTCCACCTCTCTAGGTTCTCTATTAGCTGTATCCTGCTCTCACTGCAGATAACAATGTCATCCACAAACATCGTCCATGGAGACTCCTGTCTGACCTCATCTGTCAATCTGTCCATCACCAGAGCAAACTTAAAGGGGCTCAGGGTTGATCCTTGATGAAGTCACACCTCCACCTTAAAGTCTTCTGTCCTTCCAGCACACCTCACCACAGTTGTATTGTTTTCATACATCCTGTACCAATCTAAAATACTTCTGTGCCACTACCACAATTCCTTCTTTGCCACCCGGTCATAGGCCTTTTCTAAATCTACAAAAACACAATGAAGCTCGATCTGACTCTCTATACTTCTCCAACATCCTCAAGGCAATTATTGCATCTGTGGTACTCCTTCTTGGCATGAAGCCATACTGTTGTTCGCAAATCTCTACCTCTTTCCTCAACCTAGCCTCAACTACTCTTTCCCAATTTTTCAAAGTAAGGCTCATCAACTTTATCCCTCTGTAATTGCTACAACTCTGCACAGGACCCTTCTTGTAGATTACCACCAGAACATTTTCCTCCACTCAACAGGCATCTGGTCTTCCTCTAAAATTCGATTGAACAACCAAGTCAAAAAATTTACCGCTTCTTCCCCTTCGCTTCCATACCTCCACTGGTATGTCATCAGGACCAACTGTCTTTCAACTCTTTATCCTCTTCAGAGCTTTTCTAACTTCATCCTTTCTAATCTGATCTACCTTCTCGCTGTTAGGAACTGACTTCTCATTCATACGCTCCCTTTCAACATTTTCCTCATTCAACAGCTCCTCAAAGTACTCCCTCCATCTTCCTTGCACATCTTTCTCACAGGTAAGAACATTTGCATCTCTGTCCTTAATTCTCACCTGCTGCACACCCTTCCCAGATTGATTTATCTGCCTTGTCAATCTGTATGACTCCTTTTCTCCTTCCTTCAAGTCTAACCTCTCATACAACTCCTCATATGCCTTTTGTTTGGCCCTGGCCACTTCCCTCTTCACCTCCCCCATCTGGGTCATCTGGGAATTCCCCACCACAGCCCAGAACTGACCTCCCTTCTTTTCCAAAGTCTTCAAAGGCCTCTTTCCTTAACTTCCATAAACATACCATAAACATACCATGACACTTACCAAACTCATCTGCAGAGAAATGCTGTGTCCAGAAGGACTGCCCGTTGGTCAGCTTCATCTCATACTCCAGCTGAAGACCATCACCCTAAAATAGACAGGAAGAAGTGGAAGTGAGTTGAAATTGGATATTTTTTCACTGCTGCAAGATTTGTGTTTTGATCCTTAAAGGAAACACTGTCATCAAGCCCTGCTTGCCACCTTAAGTTAATTTCCACAGTCTTTCCCTTTCAGTTTGCAAACTGTCCAGAGGTACAATTGAAAATCATGTTAAAAATTCTGCTTTCTCCATCAACTGGTTCTTTTTGAATGTTCTGTAACTTCATTTTTTATACAGTTAAACAAACTTTTCCAATAATAGTCAATGACCACTAAACCAAACAGACTGCCTCAGGTTGGCATGGTGCCATTAAAGGAGGGTCATATTAAATAAATGTAAATCAGCATATTGTCCAATGCTGTAAACATTTCACAAGAGATAATCAAAAATAAATTAGCTGAAGGCGAATGCAGCAATAGTGGTGAAGGAGCAGTAGTACAATCACAGCAGTCACTGATCAGAGTTAAGGGTTAAACGTACCATTTTATTAAAAAAACAAACCTTTAGGTTTTTTGTTATTTTCCGCTGCAGGGGGCAGCAGTCTCCATGACTGCCACCCAAATTACACTGTGATTCACTCCATACTGTAAACCTTCCTGTGGGTGGTGAGCCCACTGGAGGTTTTGTGGCTTTGGGCAGTGATATGTTCAGAGCACCTCAGTAACAACCTGAAAGCTGGTGGATTAGAAACCCAAGTCCACTTCCTTAAATTCTAGGTCATCACTATCAGCACAGAAATAACACAATACTATCACAAAATAATGGAAAACTTTTCATGGAATAAAAGAAAACTTAAACAACAGAAAACAACTGGATACCAAGGCCTCAGTGTGGCAACATTTACACTACGGTAAATAAAAACAAATTTCCGTCAAAATGGTAGTGTAGTTTTATAGTGTAATTGGAGTTAGTTTGTCATAATTCTTTGTTTCAACCTATTGCGGCATATGTTCTCCTAAAGTATGTGTAACGTAACGTTAAATGATACCATGGAGGCAGCCATGTTGGTGGACTTGTGTCCATAATCAGCTACTGGGTTGGTCTTGATCTCACCAAAACATAAGATGACATAAGATTAAGGTAACATTCTTTTTTATTAACTTGTTTTATTGACTTGTACTTCAGAGATGTTGAAGAGATGAAATTATAATAAGGTTTAACTTTAAGCCTACTGTAAGTAACACTTTTAAATCAACAGACACAATGTGATTTTTTCATGTCACTGCATTACATGCAGAAAATTTATTTGTCCTAATAACACTGTTAATGCACATCAAAACTCAAATGCAATCACACATTAACATTGTTCACTTGGGTGGAAAATCCTCCTCCTGATCCCGAGGGGAGCAAGCAGGGAATAGTGAAAGTAGTATTAAATATATATGCCAAGACACTGACTTTGTATAAAAATGAGCAAAAACTGTCCAAACTGCTCAATGATGGGCTGATAGGGGCTATTTATGTGCAGCTCCATGACAATAGCACTCTCTTCTTTTTCTTGAAGGGTGAACGGAGCTGCTTGGTGTAAGTGTGTCAGAGAGTTACTAATTTTCCAAACCAGCTACAAGGTTATCTAGGGATTTCTGGTAACTTCCAGAAGTATAAGAAAGGGCATGAATCTGGGACACTCTTCTCACCGTGCTCCATGTCCCAGAAAAAACAACTCATGGATGAGTGATGATTTTCATTGCAGCTGTTTCCTCTTTTATTGGAGAGGCTCCTCTTTCAAATTGTTTATGGTTCATGCGATGACCGAGCATTATTTATTTCTTATCATTTATTAAAATTTGAACACATTAAAGAGGACATTTATTTCCAGACACTTGGCCCAATGTTGCTCTCATTATACTCTTCTAACAGCACTTTTGAATAAAGAGTTGACTCATTTTTTATTGTACATATACCAAACACAAACTTGTCCTCTACATTTAGGACAGGAGCAGTTAGGTGTCTACATTGTGTGTGAGCTTTACTTAAGTACAATTGGCCCATGCTGTGTTGCAGTCTGACCATCACTCCTGAGTGCACTGAGTGCATGATGGGTCTTTAATATTTTAATTGTATCATTTTACCTAATGACATTTTGTAACCCAAGGGTACAAGGTTTGTACCTTGTAACCTTGGGTTACAAAATGTCATTTACATACCCTTAAAACCTATACATATAGGGAAATGACATTTGTCAAAGTTTCAAATAAAACAAAAAGGTGGTCATTTTTGACTATTTAGGAAATTCTATAACCATAACTTAATTAAAAAAGCATCCTGTACCATCTTGAATTAAGGCCTCTGTATTCCAAGTCATTTTTATATATATATTATATATGTAAACAGAGAAATATAATTTCTACCTATTTTGCTATACAGTGGTCACAATGGCTACTGTGGTTTAACCTATAGCAATTGTTGCAATTTGATCTCTATAGCAACATATTTTTCTCCTTTACTTAATCTTCAGTGTCATAAGTGTAGTGTCTTTGAACTACATTGTACTACAATAATGTCACATCTGAGGAGAAATGTTATGTTTGCCCAAGTCCTAGAGCACTATTTGAACCTGCACTCTGATGAATCGTCAGAGAAGTCTCCTCTTCTGAAATTCATTCAGTCTGAAGTTGCAGCAGCCGACACAAAAGCATATTAAATGATATGTTAAAATAAACATGTTTACACAAGTTCAATTGAAGATATAACACAAAATTTAAATTTTAACTTTTTATTTTATAATTTGAGAATGTATGTTATTGTAATGAGAATGGGAATGCAGGGAATGTAACATAGCTCCCAAGGTAAAACAGTGACCAGTAAATAGAGAATTTAAACCAGTAATCATTTTACTATGTTAACAGCCTAATGAGCCTACTAATCTACCTGCTTTTTCGTTTTTTTTACACTGGCAAGAAAATTCAAATCAGCAGCTTTCTATTTGACCATGTTGATGATGCGATTCTGTAGACCTTCTGCCTTAGCACACTGATAAAAAATTAGACAAAATCATCAAAATAGAGAGCAAAATAGTTAAGTTAAAAATTGGAAGGAAAAAATACAGCTGCCAGCAAGGCAGAGAAGTAAGCAGATATGAGGCAACATAAATCATGTCACACACTGATGACAGGGAGCAGGGAGAGAAAAGACTGTAATACACACAGCCAAATATTGTGAACGACAGAGGGTAAAAAAGACGAAGAGGTGTGAAAGCGCATGTGATGTGTGACAAGGGAGATGAAAGGTAGAAACTGGCACAGTGCTGCAGAATACACTGGCAGAGATTAGCTTTTATGCACAAGTCTAACAACATAAGGCGACATGTCCATCAGGCGACACTCGCGGCAGCAAAAAATTAAAGTGCTTTAAGCCTCTGATGTTCTTAGTTATGATTAATCATGCTTGGTCTGATGAAGATTCACTGTGGTTCTTTTTGATTATCCCAGAAAAAGATCTTGTTTTTTCATTTAAGCTTAATCTAATAATTAATTGTAGCTGCCCTGTCATACAAAGCTGTTTGTAAATGGAAATGGTCAGGACAGTAGCAAGTCATGTCTTACCCCACATTTACTAAGAGCAATGTACCACCATCTTTCCCTCACTGAGCGAAAACTGCGACCCCCTACACAACTCAGCACCTCACCATTGTCGTCTCCCTCCACCTGCAGAACATAAAAGGAGAGAGGAAATGACAGGGAGAGAGAGAGGAGAGAATGAGACTCGTATTACAATATTTCATTATTACTAAACATGTTTGTAGTGGTGGCACCATGATATAGGTGTGAGAATATTCCCAAAGAGTCAACAGAATCATTAAATTTATATTCATTTGGTCATTTATATTTAGCCTTAATACAGGAATAACTAATGCAATAAAAGTGATATTTTTATATATATAGATATATCATTGTAAAACTAATGATATTGATAATTACTGAGCCAAATGTTCTAGGAGAAAAAGAAAGATAACATTTATAGTTATTTCTCTACACAAATTTATATTTAAACACTTGAGGGTGGGTGCTCCCTTTGTTCAACTCAATTATTTATGAATTTTCGCCTAGCACTTAGCAGAGGATGGTGTCAATTATGTGACCTGTGGGTCCTGGGCCCAGCACCCACCCACTGTGCCATTCTGCTTGATCGCAAGCGGTTAAGAATAGGAAATGTGTTCACAACTTGTTCCATGCCTGAACTAAGGACTTATGTTGTATTTTCTCTTTGTTTTGGGTAAAGAAGAAAAATCAACCTAATTCAGCTTCACAAAATGTGAATTAAATATTCCTAATCTTATCTGTGTTACCATGCCTAAAATTTACTTTCATGTAAATTCCTTCTGTGTCAATTGACCATGGCTATCCAAAAATTGCATGGGTCATTTTAGAACCCAGGTTCCCAAACTGTGAGGCACAGTGCCATTACAGGGAAGAGTACGGGTGAAATGAATGAATGTTCTTGATTAGATCCTGCTCTACATTCTCAGTTTCATTCTCAAGTTCCACAGGGAATTTGATTGGTGAAGAATTTCACATAAACATTATAAAGTATTCATAACATGATGTTTATATTGAAGTGGTCTGATGCATTGTTCACTTAATTTTAAGGGAAACTATGACTGTTAGTAGTCAGGCGGTGCTTTAACAGCAAATCAGCAGGGCAATTCCCACAGCAGAAATACTCGCGCTGCAATTCATTAACGATAAATGCGCCATTGTTCAAATGCCGTGTAGTCACAATGTTCTCTTAATTTTCCAGATAACATCCTGTTCTGTGATGTTAGCAACTGCTGTCACTACAATGTATGAATGGTGTAAAGCCTCTACAAAAAAAAAATCAGATGATGGGTTGAGTTTGTAGTGTCCTCTGTCAAGTGTGTTACAACATCACCATGGAGTCACCACCTTTTCAAGTTACTACTGCAACTTGAGTGTCTGGGTAAGGCACTGAAGATTTAGTGTCCTAAAAAAACTGAAAAACATTTGCTCGGTTCCTCTTTTCACAGCCTTGAAAGACACAATCTGATTCCTTTTACACACTTTCTAAAAAGAAACAGAAGTGATTTGACGCAGGTGGTAATGATTCATTGGCCTGTCTTAAAAATCTGCCAACCTTGTGTTTCCTTTTATAGAATTTTTAAAGCACCTTGAACTGCATGGTTGTATTAACTGTGCTTTATGAATACAGTTATAATTATTGTACAATAATTATTATTATTAATGTGTTTTAATGTCCATTTCTGTGGGAATATGTACATTATTCATTTAGTCAAAATCTTCTGTCTTATTCAGCCAGAACTCTTTATTTATTTTGATTGTGGTGCAACATTTGTGGGAATGAACAAATTCTGAGCAGGAACTTTCTTTAGAAGCAATTTGATCCTTCGATGTCAGCTCTTCCTATCATTGTAAAGCAGAATTTACCAAGTGTTGGATTGTTCACCCACCAATAAAGAACATGAGCAGGGTTTAGACCATCGTGAGACAGGTTAGTTTTACCTTACTGGTGGTATTCATAACAACAGTGATTATTCACCTGTAATTGGAGCAATTTACTTTTAGCTAGAATCCATGCATATACATTTTTTTCAGTGCAGCTCGGTACCAAACGAACCACATTTTATATCTGCTAATGATGATATTCATAGCTGCATTTAAAGCTTGTACTGCTTGAGTGTAAATGTAACTAACCTTAACTAAAGCAAAAATTAAAAAAGAGATAAGGCCATGTGTAAAGTTTTTTTTGAATCATTTATCCCTTTTTTAAACAATCTGTAAGAAATCAAATGCATAATACACAAATAGTACAGTTACAATCTTGACACTGAAAAAACACCAAAATACATTTCTGTGTATTCTTACCCCGCAGCCAGACCATGTGTAGCGAGTTGTGAGATTAATGACCTGGTTGTTCTCTGGTCTCAACACAGCCTCCTTCTGGTAGCAGTTCTGTTATAGAGTAGACATACAGTGGAACGAAAAATAAGAAAAAATCCCAAAACTGTCAGGTATAGTTGTCTGTTTCCTGTAACAACATTGGCCAAAAATGTTACTCTCTAAATGATCTGATTTATCTTTTGAACAGAGAAGCTGCAAATTGGTTCTAAATATATACTGTTTATACTGGGAAAAGTGCTTCTTTCCACTGGCAGAGGGATGATAACATTCTCCAGGCTAAAGCCACGGCTCCTGCCATAACACAGTGAAAACAAAGAGAAAAAGATGTGGAGGTAAAAGAGTTTAGTTAGTGTTGTGCGCTTTCTAGTTTCTCTCCAAACCACAGACAAAAACGTCAGAATTTGGCAATAGAGTATTTAATGATCTGAATGAAGTAATTTCATCAAAGTTACAAAGTTAAGCAAAGAACAAAAAGAAAATTACGTTACCAAGCTTGGGAGTCAGGGCTGTACCTAGCTGCCTGCCGATTACTCAGGTCTCAGTGCTAGGAGCACTGACTGACTCCTTGTCCCTGAACATAAGTTTTTATACCCCTTTGCCTACATCACAGCCAGAAGGTTACACACCTCTCACATGTTTCCTGCAATACGAACAAAGTAAGTTCTTAGGATACAAAGTGTGTTATGGTGATGGTTGATTGACTGGTACACATCAAGTAACAGATGGTACTGTATTTATGACTTCCAAAAGTGTCCATTCTAGATTCACTGATCTGAAACTTCCTGCCCAAGTCAGAGTGTCCTTATCCTATCTGTCCCGTCTGGCTGGACAGAACAAAACTCCTCAATCTAAGACAAAGTTTCTCCCGTGACCTCTTTAATCTGACCTCTCTAATGCAGATGCAACTGCATTAGTTTCCAAATCTTAGAATTAAATCACTTAGATTGGTAAAAACAGTATGACAGGTAACCAAATGGGATATATTCAAAGAAACAACATTATTGCAATATGAAACCATCAACCTAACTTTCACAAACTTATTAAGATGAACCCCAGAGCAGGTGAAGTGTCAGTTGGCGCATATACACATTGGTATAACATTCTTGACTGGAGTCGGATGACCCCCACTTTGTGTTCACCATTCCCACGACAAATAGAGGTAAGATGAGGGAACAAGCACACGTGAAGACATCCCTTAAGAACTGTGGCTATCCCAAATGGGCCTTTCTTAAAACCACTAAGGAAAGACCTACAGAGAGGGAGGGCAACAGGAAGGGTGATGTCGCAATTCCTTACGTCGCTGGGGTATCTGAGAAACTCAGGCGAATTTTTAATCAGCATCAGATCCGTACGCATTTCAAACCCAGCAACACCCTAAGACAGAAATTGGTTCATCCCAAAGACAAGATCCCAAGTCACAAGCTGGACAACGTGGTTTATGCCATTCAGTGCAGCGAGGAGTGTTCGGACCTCTACATGAGGGCGACCAAGCAGCCATTACACAGACGCATGGCCCAACATCGAGGGACTAACACCTCAGGTCAGGACTCAGCCGTTCACTTACACCTAAAGGCTACCAACCACTCTTTTAAGGACCAAGATGTTCAGATCTTGGCCTGAGAAGACAGATGGTTTGAGAGAGGTGTTAAAGAAGCCATTTTTGTCAACCTGGAAAAACCATCTCTCAACAGAGGTGGTGGTTTGAAACATAACCTCTCACCCACCTACAAAGGCCTTTTGGGAACAGTTCCCAAAAGATTCCACTCTCATCAACCAGTTTGGCATATTAACCAGCCGTGTGACCAAAACCACTCCAACAATGGCGGTAACGACCCATCAATACCCACTCAATGACTGGTATCACACTTCACAGGTATCCCCAGGTCCACCCAACAGGAGGGACTTGAAACACCCCTTCCTCCTCACTCACAGGATATAACTTCTGTTACTCCCCACTATGGACATTGGTTGTTTAGTGGTTACCATTGAGCATGGTACCTTCCCCACTCACAGCTCCCTGGAGCTCCAAGCTGTCCACTGTTCACTTTGGTGAGGGGTTAAATGCAGAGCTCCAATTTTGTTGTATGCAATGTATTATTTATCACTATGTCAGAATGACATTGTTTTCCTTCCTTCTTCACTATCCTTTCAAAATGTTGGAACCCAGAAATAATGCAAGTGATAACCAAAGAGTCATGACCTCAATTCTGCTTGCTCTACAGTTACATGCAGTATCATTGTATATTATATTGTATAATAACATAGTACATTACAGTAATTTTCATTTTATGTATTTTAAAACATGTTTACATAAAGGGGAGTGCATTAGAGATGCAGTTCTAGCATCGCCATCTGGGATGTGGCTAGAACAGACATGGGCAAACTAAGGCCCGGGGGCCAAATGCAGCCCTTTGAGCTTCTTAATGTGGCCCGCCAACCTTGTCCAAATCTAATTATTTATTTATATGGTCATTATACTTCTGCCCTTTGCTTGCAATGCCTGTGTTCCCCAGTAAATTGTGTCATAAAGGGTATTACAAAAGTAGCATCTTAGGTTTTACACAGGACTTTAACGTGCAAATTATCTTAGTTCAAACAAATGCTCCATCTTTCTGCTATTGTCTCAGCCCTTGTATCCACTTTTAGGACTGCTTGTGGTCCACAAGTCAAAAAGTTTGCCAACCCCTGGAATAGTACCTTATTCTTATAATACTCCATGTACTCAAAACTATCAAGGCCAATTTACCTTCCCAATCGCAATGACTTTTCACAATAATCAGCTGTCAGCCAGTGTTCTGTCTTCCTCCTGCACTGCATTACCGTACTTAAAAGTCATCATGAGGTCAACAATGTTATTGTAAGATTTAGGTCAAGTGTCCTAAGTTCTCTTTTGTGAACATTTAGGTGGACACTGATTATGGTTCTGTGCCTCGCCTGTCTTTTCTGACTGCAAACGTGTTTGAATATACTATGAGTCGGCAATCTTTGGCATCTGGCGGCAAAATCATCGGTATGCAAAACAACGAACTGATACTTAATGTTAGATTCTTACTAGTGTAGTATTCATAATACTATGATGACAAATTTGACATTGTAATTATTCAATCTAGACATTATAAAATATCACATGTGAACACACCGACTCACTGGCAACCGGATTTAGAGAGCTTTATCTCAACGTTCAGATGCCTTTGACATTTAAACTATTCAACCAATCCCATCCATTTGGATAAATATACAGTAAAGAAGGAACTGATAAGAAGTCTGTCAATCTCTCAAATGCAAAAAATGATATTTAATTTATTTTATATACTTATTTAAAAAACAAACCATAGCTTAATTAGCTTCCTTCTTTAAACAATTCATCATCCACTCAGTAATAGCTTGGTTGCATATATTAACAAAACAACCAGGACTTTCTGAGACAGTCAGTTTTTAAGTTGAGCAGGATGAAATGCAGAAGAATCCTCACGTCATTTTTGTAAGAAACTTTATTTTACCATTACCCGATAATGTGCCAGTTATTTTTCGTGAATAAAGTCTTGTCAAAACATGATGCTTACCACTTTGGTATCTCACCTTTTCAGGCCTCTTGTACACAGCTGGCCATTGAGAACTGTCATCAAAGTAGAGTAGTATGTTTTGACAGCAGCGGGACTGCACATGGAGAGATAAGAGAAAGAGGGAGAGAGAGAATTCAAAGGGAAGTCTGGGGAAATTAAACATTAATCAAGGAAGACGTAAAAGTTGACAAAAAATGCTGGAAAACAAATTATGTAAAACGGCAGTGGAAAATGGCTTAAGGTCGAACAATTAACTTCAATTTTCTTTAATATAAATAAATAACTTTGTATATATATATTTATATATATATATAGTATAATGGTCTATATATACATATTATATATAATATTTATTTAGCAATTATGATAAATACAAAATTTACAGAGACGCAAATAGTCTAGATAAATCAACTCACTAAAATAAGACATTTTTTTTTCATATATTTATATCTTCTGTAGCAGCAAAAGAATGATGATTCATAAAAAGTGAATGTTTTCCTTTGTCCACCATTTTTTTTGGAGTCAGGTAGATCATTTGTAACTCTAATATTTTTCAGGAATAACAGTTAAAGGTGTCAGACAAACCTTTGGGTAGCGGAACCGAAAGTCCAAGCGCCCATAATCAGTCAGAAAGCAAAAGCGAGTAAGGAAAACCCAGTCCTGTTGACACAGAGCAGAACACATGGGAAATTAGGGTCTTGCAATATAAACAATAAATCCATAGCAGTTCATGGAAAATGTAATGTATGTACTTCATACCTTATCAAGTAATCTTACACCTCATCAACCTTTAAATTGTGTCTTTTCCTGGGCCAAGACGGTCCAAGCAGCAGCAGCAGTGGGTGTGTGTGCTGTGTTATGTATCAGCAGGTAAGAGGAAGGGCTAAGAAATGTGTACATATGTGTCTTAAGAGGGGGGAAAGAGCAGTTAATGGCTCATGAATGTCATAATATGAAATGCATAAATGGGAGTGTAAGAATGAGTTGGCTTTGGAAGTGCATGTGTTGACACTACAGTTTGGTGGAAACTGACTTTGAGGACCCAATGTTATAGAAAACCCTTGAAATCGAACACTGCCAACAACAGCATAACATCCAGGGTTATTCTCGGCTCTCAGGTTTCGTTTGTTGCTTCTGTTGTGCAGGGTCTGATCTGGCTCAAACATGTACAGTTAGACTTGTAAATCTGATATACAGCTGCTATTGAGTTACACGTCACTTCTGAGTACACAGGTTTTCACTTTAAAAAATTGATTTTGGTCATGTACTACAACAGCCGGTACTCTCTGACTTCTCAATCATCATGGTTATGTGAAGCCCCTCGGTACCCTCCTTCTCATGGAATAGGTGAGCAGAGCACAAAGTGGCTCATCATTATTTAATGGTTTAGTCACAGAAACCAACCATTTGGAACAGGGCAGGTAAAAAGGTAACATCTTAATTTATAATGTATAATAATTAGCTGCTGTTATGCTGCCACTGTTTTGCCTGCCCGCCTGTCCGTCCTGGGTGAGGATCCCCTCCGCTGTCTATCGCCCTGAGGTTTCTTCCTTTTTTCCTGCCTGGGTTTTTTGGGAGTTGTTCCTCGGCCGGTGCGAGGGTCTATAAGGTCTGTTTTGTATATTGTTTCTTTGTATTTGTATGTAACTGTGTGTAAAGTGCCCTGAGATGTAGCTGTTGCTATGATTTGGCACTCTAAACAAATATAGTTCAGTTAATTTTTACCATTTGTTTTGGGTATTAATTTTATTCAAGGAGAGCCAATATATGATTTACTGTAGTTGTACATACCAACTGATGATTACACATGTGTAAGTGGTTTGGGCAAGTTCAGTACAATTGTAGTAAACGGGTCCCTAAAATAATGATAACATTGATTTGAATTCACTTTCATATTTCAGATCTGATATATCTCGAAAAATAATAATCATAATATTATATATCTATATGTACATAGTATGTATTTTGGATTGGTTATTCGTCTGTACATGATTGGAGTGTACCAGTCCAAAAAGCCCCCATCAAACAAAAATGCAGTGAAATGCTCCAGTGGTTCAGATTTTTGTCTGTGGATCAGTTTCCTGCTCCATGGCCCCGCCCACATAGGCGTGACATTGGTCGCTTTCTCCCACCAGCCAATATTGATATTTGATAGGCGGTCAGGAAGTGGGAGTATCCTCCTTCAAGGCCATTCACAATCTCACCCCCCATACCTGTCTCCCGCTCCCTCTGATCATCTTCCTCCACTTGTCTGTCCCACCTGCCCATCTCCACCATGGGGTGCAGAGCATTCAGCCGCTCTGCCCCACGCCCCTGGAATTCTCTACCATCACATCTCAGGAACTTGGACTCATTACACCATTTTAAATCCCATTTGAAAACTTACCTATTTAAATCTGCCTACCTCCCATGAACTAATTTTTATGATTTTGTTGTTTTTTTATTCTATTTATTTCTCTGTTTTATTATTGCATTTGTTCTTATATTGTACGGCGACCTTGAGCGTCTGGAAAGGAACCTTTAAATAAAATTTATTATTATTATTATTAATATCAATATGATGTTGGTCCACCTTTTGCAGCTATTACAGCTTCAACTCTTCTGGGAAGGCTGTCCACAAGGTTGTAATGTGTGTTTATAAGGTTTTTCTTATCATTTATCATCAAACTTGAGCTAATCTGAGGATTACATGAAGTTTGCAGCTCTGTAGCAATCGCATATGCAGAAAGTTGGCGAACTCTTAGCACTATGAGCTACAGCATCGGCTGTTCCCAGCAATGAAATTTCACAAATGGATTTGTTGCCCAGTTGGCATCTGTGAGGGCGGGGCGGTGGTTTGCGATCAGCTGTGGCTGGGGGAGCGGACCAGTGGTCGCTGCACCGGGCGCAGG
Organism: Paraplagusia blochii; assembly: GCA_016785265.1. Lineage (NCBI taxonomy): Eukaryota > Metazoa > Chordata > Actinopteri > Pleuronectiformes > Cynoglossidae > Paraplagusia > Paraplagusia blochii. Next base: position 3,789 of record JAFBJS010002681.1, on the reverse strand, counting down.
TAAGTGCAATTGTTTTAATCAGATGTCTCCCTGTATTACCGTTTTCACATTGGCACTTAATTCGGTATTCACTGCCATTCGAAACCAGTTTCGCTCCCTGTTTGCATTCACATTGCGAACTAACGTGTGAGCACGCTCTATACACAATATACTTCAATACACGGCTATATATTGCTGCATTATTAGGAAGAGCATTACAAAAAAACGTCCTCATATTTTCTCTCCTTATCTTCTTCATTTGTTCTTTGTGTCTCCTTGTCATCGCTTTCATACGTCGCCTTGATCTTTCTTTAACCTGCTCCATTTCTTCCACAAAATTGCAGATGCGTTTGTTGACAGAATCCATGTTGAATAAAACCGCATATTAACGAGATCTCGTTTTATAATCACGTGATCAAATTGAAACTGGACCATGGTTAGACTAAAGCCCGGTGCACACGGGGAGGATTGCTCAGCGCCAGATTCTCACCGTGTCCGCGCAAATTTACGTGAGCATTTGGTCACTTGAGGCCATGAGCAAAATATCGATCCTGCTCGATTTCGTGAGCATCTTTCTCACTACAAATGATTTGTGCGCATGCGTTATTACAAAGACGCAGTAAGATGGCAGCCCGCAGCGTCTTGTTGAATGAGACTATTGAGAAGACTATGAGAAGATAAATTCGTAGATCTTTGGCAAGACCATCCTTGCCTGTTCGACATTCGTCTCGGCGATAAAGATAAGGACAAGAGGGAAGAGGCGATAAAAGAAATTGCCACGAAATTGGTGCACACGGGTAAGAATTGTAATTTCCTTTCCTAAATCTATATCATGATAAACATTTTTTATGGGCAAATTACATGGAAGAAATAGTCAATTATACATAGTTGACTATGGGTCCAAAAGTATTTTATCGCAACCAGTACAGAGGTGAGAAAGTAAATGGAATACACAG
>JAFBJS010002679.1:216168-233100 GCA_016785265.1 Paraplagusia blochii | reverse complement strand
AAGTAGAAGGAAAATAAAAAAAAGTTATCATCAGAAAGTGTCCTTTTTTAACGTCATTCACAGAAGCACCATTGGTCGACATCCACTCACTATATTGGGTCGACTCCTCTCCTCCATGAAGGAATGAGGTAATGTGAAGGCACAGTGGGAAGAGGACAGCAGGGGCGCTGAAGAGTGGGGGTAAGTAGGAGAGGAGGGCAGGGATCTGTAGTTGAGGTGCTGGTTTGGCATCTGGATCTCCAGAAAGTCTCCCCTGTTCATGGATGCTGTTGACGGTTTGAGACAAATGTAGGTGAATTCAGGAGAAAAGAAATATTTTCATTTTTGTAAATGACCTTTGCTTTTACCAGAGAGTCGAGAGGCATCGGTGTTGAAATGTTTTTCCTTTGGCTTGCACTTCTGCTACGGACAAACCACAGTTAGGAGTTTATTCAACCTGTACGGACAGATTTACTTGGAAACGTTGGAACGTTTTTGACTGACCCCAGCTTTCAGGTTAGGCCTCCGTATGAGGCGCGACTTCTCGGTCTTTTCCTCTGGGGACTCATCACTGGACCACTCTGACTGACCAGGGCCATGTTTGCAGTTCACACACTGCAAACATGGCCCTGGTGAGATAACCATAGGAGGGGGGTCTCTGGGCAGAGTCTGCCCCCAGAACCAGGAGAGAAATCAGGCCATTTTAGTGACAAAAAGAGTAAGAAAAGAAGTCATGTGTTTGTTTCTGTGATGTTTTCTCACCTGCTCCCAACCCTGGTCCTTGGAAATGCGACGAAGACGGGACTCCAGGGTGACCAGCTTGGCCTCTTTTCGTACGATCTCGATCTGGAGTTCGTCGCTCTTCTCCTCCATCTCTCTGATCTGTTTGCGATATTTGTCTTTGTCAATGAGACTCTGCGAGAACTGGTGCTGGGCCTCGTCCCTGCTGCGGTAGGCCTGTGGACACAGATCTGCTTTAGGCACAGAAGCAAACTTTTGGACCTGGGTTCGGTTTGATTTCGTGTGACGGAGCGGCGGAGATGACCTGGTCTCTCTCTTTCTCCACCTCCTCCAGCTGTATGATCATGGTGTCTATGCGGTTGCGATACATCTCACAGTCCTTCTGCAGCGTCGAGCATTTCAGCTCCAGGTCCTCCTTCCCATCCAGGTACTGAAAACACACAGTTAAACACAGCTGACATTGATTTTCTACGCAAACAGAAACAGAATTAATGAACTCCACTTGGCTGCACTTGATGACAGTGTGTTGTCACATGACCATGACATCTCCGAGTGCCTGTGTCACCTTATCTCGTAGCTCTTCTGCTTGTCTGACTTCCTCCTGCAGGTTGTAAAGACGGTTCACCAGAGTCTGCCTGTCTTCCAGGGCTTCCTGTCTGTCCTGCGCCAAAATTTCCAGTATTGCCTTGTCTGACTCAGGCAGAGGACCAGGCTGGAGATGAGGAGACAGATACAATAAATAATAAATAGACAACTAGACTGGCTTCAAACCGTCCAAAGTCTTGCGGGCCCTAGTTTTCCCATGCCAGTTGCAGAAGGTAGTGAACTTCTGCTCTTATCTTCTGCCCCTTGACTCTTCTGTGTGTGTATTCACCTGCGTGCTGGACTGCAGCTCCTGTAGTTTGATCTTCAGCATCTTGTTCTCCCTCTCCAGTTCGTAGATCTGCTCCATCTTAGGCCGGTTCTCGATGTCGTTCTTCAGCTTCAGACTCTGCTTCCTCTCCATCTTGCACTCCTCCTCCATCTTGTTCAGCGTGTGCTTCAGCTGATCGATCTTTCGCAGAGAACGCAGCGTGTCAACAAGTAACAAGTGCATCTGACAAAACTGCAAACACGCCTCTTACACCCCAGGTGGCCAGTACCTCCAACTGCAGGTCTCGGCTCCTCATGGCGGCCATGTTCTTCTCCTCGCTCAGCGAGGCGTACCTCAAGGCCAGTTTGTAGTTTTCATCTTTGACCCTCAGCAGCTCGTCACTGTAGGCGTTTCTCTCTTCTCTCAGCTTATTGTATCCTGGAGACGGAACCGCAGTTCATATAACTCCACAGAGATTACCTGGTTCTCCTTTTCCATCATGTGAAAACGTGATAATTCATTTCAATGATTGTCAGATGATTTTTCAGAATTTTACTTTGTTGCTTAATCGTTTTCATGGGTCAGTACTGTAACTCCCATCACTGAAGTAACACAAGCAGCCAGTCTCTCTTAAATACAACAGGAAAGACACATATTTCTCAGATACTTTTACAGGAAGCAGTATGTGTAAGATTATTCTAAGATTAACGAAAGATTAAGAACAATTTTGGCCACCTGTGCAGACGAGCAAACACATCTACATGTAGTTCTTACTCTGTTGGAAGGCCTGCAGCTCCTGATTGGCCAGCTGCAGTTTCTTGTGCTGATCCTCCAGCGTGCGGTTCTGTTTGCCGAGCTCCACGTGCTGCAGAGTCTTGACTTTGTTCTGCTGCTGGAGTTTCACAACCTCATTCATTAGGAACTGGGTTAGACCCTCATGACCTTCCTCCACTGTAGTTAGAGAAGAGAAGGAGAACCAACAGGGAAGACATTATATTCAAGACTGTGTTTACAAGAAGGCATAGTCCTCACTTAGTGGCAACCAGGCAGCTGCCACTATGGTGGACTCAAACCTGAAGCAGACAAACCAACAATCTGTATCTTCATATAGGGTTTTCTGTTAATGCCATGTAATTGGTCTTTTAATGATGTAGGTCAAGTGTTCATGGCTGTATTGGCATGTTTTGTCCTGTTCCTCACCTATGGTGGAGAAGCGTCGCGTTGGATCTTTCCCCGTCACCAGCTTGTAGAGTTCAGGGTAGTAAAACTCCAGACTTTCCAGGAAGGCCACGAAACCCAGGTCACCTTTAGTGCGAAGGATGTCGAGGAGTCGACCTGAGAGAAGAATTTGTTTTAATGAACCTTACTTTAAAACCAACACAAACACCACAAACTGTCTTCTTCTTCTTGAGAGTGACCATCAAGTCTGTGGACATCAGACGAACCCAAACACGCCGCTAACTTTGTCACCTACTTGTGCGGTTGGCCTTGGACGTCAGCAGCAGGGAGTTGAGGATCTCGTCCTCGTCCTGTTCATCCAGGGCTTTGCACTGGCGCAGGTACGGAGTGAGCTTCGCTGGAGAGATGGTGCGACACAGCTCATAGCGTTTGCCCTCCACCGTCTCCCAAAGTGTCTCTGAATCGTCGGACATGTCGGAATTCCCGTTTTCCATTTTTTTTCAACTGAAAAAAGCGGTGGAAGTCACAAAATCTTAGTCAAGAGGATTAAAATATATAGAAAGTATTATATATTGTTAGCCTAGGAGCAAAGTACCTATGACTTTTTTGGCCAAATTGTGATATCTGCAATAATTTACCAATGTGCTAGCTAAAAAAATATTTTTCTTGTTTTCTGTAAACGTTCTAATTTGATTTAAGTAACTTCGTTAGGCTCACAACAGAATTGATGTTTATGTTAGATTAATGTTTTCTAATACGATACAGGAGTTTCCTAAAAAAAAAAGTTTTAGCACAAAGAGAAAACAATAAATATTTAAGACATTGGGATATTAGGAAGTTAGGATTTAGGTTAGGATGATGCATTTTACTGTTAATATAGAAAAATAAAATTTATCTAACTTCCACATTTTTGACAGAAAAGACAGAAGCAGCGTCAGGACTGAAATTCTGCAAATTTGAAAACTCCTTTTATGTCCTTCACAGGTTCTGGGACTGAAGATTTGCGTTTCAATGGAACACTTTTGGACATTTTCTATGAATTCTTTTGAGGTTAGACACTGTTCTTGTTTCTCCTCAAACTCTTCATTTTCCCACAAAAAACATACAAGAATTTGACCTTGGCACATCTGCGCTGGGGGAAAGGTTTGTGCCAACAAAGATTAAGGACGTTATCGTCCTCCCCTGGGAGGACCTCAAGGAATGTCTTAGCATTTTGTAGAAAGGGTGAGGTGGACGGATGATTCACATTCATTTATGCATTTGTGTTTAGCCACCTATCCATTGCCAGGGCACAGGGGCCACAAAAAGTTATGTGAGTCAGGACAAGGTGATACTCAGAGCACCTCTGTGGCAAGATGGCAGGATTTGAACCTGAAGCCTTGCAGACCTAAAATCCACTTCCTTAACTGCTCGGCCACCACTACCCATAAGTCACAAACCCAGCCAAATGATGAAAAAAAGTGTAATTCATATATTTTTATTAGTTTTTATTGGTTTTCTGTGCGTGAAAAGTAGGGAAACCACACAAAAATTCTGGTAACCACAGCATTAAAGTGACTTCATTTTGAACATTTAGCCATTTCCTCCTCCTCACATTCTTAGACGGATAAATGCAGTGAATCAGATTGTCCTGATAAGAATTCAGTTTAAAGTTCATCTCAGAATTACTATATATTTCCATCGACTGAACAGAGCTGTGAAAATGTTTGATAAAAACAACCAACAATCCAGAATCTCATTCTCAACAGCAGAACATCTTCAACTTCTTACAACATTAGAAAAGCAATGTTCTGCAGATGCACAAATATGTGTCTTAAAAATCTTAAAAAAGCGATTGAAAGAAAAAAAAGTCACTTATTGTTCCAGGCTGTTAAAGTCTTTAAATTGACAACATAAAAATAACATATTTACTGCGTGTTTATTCACTTCAAAATACTTTGTTAATTCCAAAGAGAAATACAGGTTCTTCTGGCTCCTTCTTCTTTTCCTTTCCACTTGTCACTATTTCAGGTGTTTCCACAGTGAATCCTGCTTCTCCATCTCCCCCTCTTCTCTCCATCTTCTACTCTGACCTCAACCTCCATGTCCTCCTTCACTGCATCCATCAATCTCCTCTTTGTCTCCTAATCTAGGATCATTTTTCTACCACTGTCCCTCCTTTGAACATGTCCAAACCATCACAATCTGTCTTCTCTAGCTTAAACTCCAAACCTTCCTGTCTGTGTTGTCCCTCTAATCACCTCATTCCTGATCCTGTCCATCCTTGTCTCTCCTAAAGAGAACCTCAGCATCTTTAACTCCAGCTCTGTCTTCTGTCTTCTGCCTATCCCTAGTGTCTCTTCCACAGTCTCATTGCCATGAACAGGTGATACTCAGAACCTAAACTCCTGCACCTTCACCAGCTCATGGCTCCATCATTTGACTGCAGTGAATATGCAGCGACGGGTCTGTTTGTCTGCGTGGGTAAATACAAACAGAATCATTCATGTCGGCAGCTGGATGCAAACGTCTGTGTGATTCTGTATTCAAACCCACAACAAAATACCGTATAATCCAGGATTTGCCTGCGAGTAATAAAAGAAGAACTCCAGGATAAGGAAAGGTACGAACGTGTAAAATGCAAATAACATATGGATGTGTGCGTGTGTGTTTACGGAGGGAGAGAGAGAGATAAACTAAAGTCCAGTAACTCTAATCCTCAAAGTAAAAAAAATAAAATAATGTAACTGATCATTTAATCCCGAGACGATTAATTTTTTGCATACAGCTTGATTAGTATAGGAGACAAATGAATTGATATTATTATTGTTGTTGTTAATGTTGTTCTTACTGTTCTTCTTCTTATTATTATTATTTTATTTATTATTATTATTATTATTATTATTATTATTATTATTTTAAATTGGTTCACTATTATTATTATTTTATTATTATTATTTTAAGTGGGTTCTCCACCCACAGGAAGGCTCACTGTATGGTGCAGTGCAATTTGGGTGCTTAGCGTGGAGATTACTGTCCCAGAGACAGAGTAACTGTTGTTATTGCTATTATTATTAATATTCAAGGTTTAGTAGTTTATTAAGAAACTGGCCATGAAGTTTTTCTTTACATAGAAAAACAAAACTCTTTCACCTTGACTATAATCTGGATGACGGAGAATCTTCATCAATATCATTACAATTATTATTTTATTTATGCTTTGCTCAATTTTGCAAAAGTGATGGATCCAAAAGCCTGATAACCTAAATCTGTCAGTCAATTTTCTATGTGCGTTACAACATATTCTAGTCATTTATCGTAATAGTCGCCTGCTCTTCAGTTTGTTACACAATTTTATGGCATTATTACTATTTTTATTATCTTTACTTTACAGTGTTGACTTTCTTCTATGCTGCTACATGTGGTTAATTTCCTCTGCTCGGAGACTAATAAAAATGTTGTTGTTCTCATCACTTCATCACCTCATTGAAACAAATGAATAATCTCTGAACCTGGCTTCAGTCGGGGTTATTATTCATATCAGAAGAGTCTAAATATACGCTGCCACCCTCACAGGAGTTGATAAAACCTCATGCACTGTCACATTCAAGAGTAAATGGTGTGTGTGTGTGTGTGTGTGTGTGTGCTCACAGACTTCTTGAGTAACCACACATATGTTTCCTCTTCTCTTATTTTAGTCCTCTTTACCAAGAAAACTCTTCCTCCTTCCTCTTTTTAAACCAGATGTGACTCTTCACACTTGTCCTATGTGTTGTTTTTTTTTATAGTCTTCTTATCTGAATGTCAGAGTCAACGTCGATCTGTTTTGCGTTTTTGTGTGTGAAAAAAAATACAGGACATGAATGAACACTCTGTTAAATCTTTTCTGATGCCTCTTACACACACAGAATTACAAGTTCTGTGTGTTTGCAAAAATTTATGTCACTCTCTGTGTGTGAAATTGCAAATATGCCTCAATAAAAGGCTCTAACAACTAACTAAGTTTATAGAAAAATGTGTACATGTTATTAGTAATTCTACCAATTATTCACCCAATATATGATCCTGCCCTTATTTTATAGCTGTATGCTTTAAAACAGCGGTCCCCAACCATTGGGCCGGGGACCGCTACGGGTCCGTGGGTGAATTGGTGCTGGGCCGCAGAGAAATAATGTTTCCTTTTGGCCCCATCTGGCTATTACTTCCACTTGATCCATACCCATATCAACAAAAGAACTGACCAATAGAATGGCTAGGTGTTTTATTACGAAAATATTTTCTCAGTGAAGACAACAACAACAAACTCAAAATGACTCAGAGTCATTGATACAAGATTCTAGCCTTGTATACCGGTCTGGTAGCAGAAAGTTACAGGCTGGGTGCACGCTTATTGTTCGCATTCACAGTTAATTGGGGTAGGAAGATTTTATAGGTAGGAAAATATTTCAGAACACCTGGAATTCAATTTTATTATTCCCATATTCTGTATTATAGAGTCCATACTGGTGTTTCCTGGATGCGATAAATGCAGCGGTGTGTAGTAAAATGTATACAATGGCGAATATTAATCTTAACTGGATCCCCCACAATGCATAGCAATCCGTGCATAAAGAAACGAACCTGCATAAGAGACCATTTTGGAATGACATGTTATATGGGTGTAATTGTTATGTCTATCATAGGTGTTTTGGTGCAGTCTGTTAATACAGGATTCACAAACTGCAGTTTATGACGGAAGGTGTCAAATGTTATTAACAGTTAATTTGCTATGTCTTTATGTTTCATTAGCAGCTGTGTTTTTGTTGTAAACGACAGCTTTGTTTCACACCTCTTGATGAAGTCCACACTGTGAGGAAAATATAACGGTCCATTCCTTTTTGATATGTTAGAAGTTGACATGTTTGCCGTCGTGACTTGTCAAGATTGAAGCAACTAAGACTGGATTTCAGTAGAAATTGAACTGTAATATAAAAATATTTGGTGAAACTGACTGCTGTCCTGCGTTTGTGCACAGGATGAAGACATTTTCTCAGCTAGTTTTGCTTCTGTTTTTTATCAGCGGGTCTGATGGGTGGGGTCGTTGAGTCATGGGTGGATAGTTAAAGGAGTAATGTGCAAGTTGAGCGTACTGTACTTTTTGTTGCACAGAAACTGCACAAAATGTTTTTGTTGTTAATAATAAAATCCCAAATAAAGTTATTTTCCTCAGTGTTAAGCCAAGTAACGACTGACAGCATCCAGAAAAGTCCAATGTGCATCCAGGTGCTGGGTTGGGATTGGCCTAACAGTTAGCTGATGGACAGATATGATTGGTTCCTGTGGCAGCCTTTATAAAGGTTCTATTGTACAGGAGTAAAGTTGGAGCTTATAGGAATTTGATATCTTAGCAGTGTTTAGGCACTCTGTCTACCCATGGATGGACATCCTGGTCTACAGATGATATTTCTGGTCAATGACCAGACTTTGCCTTCAAGGATTCTCTACTACTGTCTACACTTTAACTTGGCATTTACTATTATTTTTATTATTTAAATACTACTAATACTACTATTTGAATAATATCAGTGTTGTCAGGGATGAGAGTCTATGCAAAACTGAATGGCTTTAAAGAAATTTTGAAATAAGTCAACAATCAACTCGACTACATATAGATTAAGAAAAGAATATCCTTCATAAGAGTTTGACTAAATCTCAAACTCCATCAGTAACCAAAGATGAACACAAAAAATAAGAAAAACAAAGTGAAACATACACATAGTAAATGTTAAATTCCAAATATAAACACAGCTTCAAGTTAGCCCAAAACAATTTTTTAAAAATTCCATTTCTCCATGAAAATAATACTTTTTTTCTACCTTTCACTGGATCCCACTGACTCCTGAACTTGGAATGTAAAATATGTGGATAACTCCAGATAAAGTGGCAGGGATGACAGGCTAGGAGGAATACTGTTACCGAACTAATAACTTTCTGCGTGTGTTTGAGCCAAGAGGATGTGAGCGAAGATCAAACTTCTCTCTTTCTCAGACAAATGTGTTACAAAAACTTCTGGCAGGTTATTTTTATCATGTAGGCATTTCATATTCAGTTTAATTAGTCATTATTTCTGTAATTACACGCATTTACAGCGAAAACGACGTTTCTCCGAAAGTCTGAGGTTTTAGACAGTGGTGCGTTTGATTTACGTCCACGCCAATTGAAAAAGTCGCGGGGCGGCGGTGACAGTAGTGTACAGTGTATTACACAGGAAACGATAGGACGTAGCCCCTGCCCTGCGAACAGGTGTATTTATCCAGCGTCTGTTTTCAAGCCCAACGGTTTCTTTTGGATAAAAATGCTAATAAAAGTGATGGTAGCTTACCTGAGAAATACGACGAAGTGTTGTTAGGAATTTAAACTTCACCTTTTCACCGTGATGCAGTGTTTTAATCCTTCAGGTCCAAAGTAGTAGTTTTTAGAAATTAATATTATTGCTGTCAAAACCAACGGTTTGTGGAGTCGTTTTTCTCCATGTGTGCTCGAACAGGCACGGAGGTTTTAAAGCCGAGAGATACTGACAGCAGAGAGACGAGAGTGGAGAGAGGTAGGCGGTGTGTGCCTGTGCGTGTGCGTGTGTGTGACGGTAGAGTGAGACAGAGAGTGAGACAGAGAGTGAGAGAGGTGATGGAAACAAAGTGAGGTTAACAACTCGTCAGAAAATCATTCGCTGAGATCATAAAGACTCACTGTCACACTATACAATAGTAAATATGAAAAAAATATGCGTAACCAATATACTTTAGAGACAAGTTTCTATGTGAATCCATAAATATATTAAGTACATATATAGAAATATATATAGAAAATGTAGAAAACAGAATATATACATGTATACAGTATATTTACATATATACTTCAAAAATAAATATCTCTATATATAATATGCATATGCAGTATACATATACAAACATACACGTTTATACATGGCATGTATATACTGTATGTGTATGGAAAAAAAGCAGTGCAACAAGCAACATGATCTTTAAAATGTATATTTACCATATTATAGTATATATTTATACATTAGTAATAATATCTATATGTCTGCATGTTTATAAAGGTATATGTATGTTCATTTGTATGTGTGTGTATATATGAAAATGAGAAACTGTGGGGTGATATGAAATATATATATGTCAAATTGTTATCATCTATCTTTTGTACATATATATGTACAAAAGATAGATGATAACAATTTTAAATTAACTCATACTGAAATATAATAACAGTAATTATTGAAATTGCAATTATTCGGCCTTCATTTCTCCGAGGATATGTCTAAATGATTAATAAAGCTTTATCTATCTATCTATCTATCTATCTATCTATCTGTCTGTCTGTCTGTCTGTCTCTCTGTCTGTCCGCTTGTCTATCGGTCTTTAAATTAAACAACGTATGATAAGATATGAAAATTAAGAAAAGGCAGTTGTTATTTTATGAGATTCTACTTTGATCAAGAGTCTTTGTTATGATAATTAGCAATTACAACAGAATTATATATCAGCTGTTAGAATGTTAATATAAAGATATCTTCAATGATGAAGAAAAAGAATATTCACGGTGTCCAGGGGGTGCAAAACAATGACAAATTGACATTTCAGAAGAAAATGTTTAATAATATAAAAAATACAATTCTAGAAAACGTTAACATAGATAGATAGATTACAAATCTATTGTAAATATTATGTAATATTTATTGTAAATAATTTGTTACAAATTATTATATATTTTAGTTATATATTAGTTCTTAGAAATATATATTACATTATTTTAATATAATACAATGAAAGAACGTATAGCTAGGATCCTATAAATTATTATTGGAACTTTTAAGCAAAAATTATTTACAAACACGTTGGTTGACTCTATTTTAGCCAAAGCTCAGCTTGGAGACAGTGAAACATTACTGTTATGTGTATAAGCTAATCCTAACTAAACACAGCGAATACCCGTGTTATAACACTGACACTACTGTAGGCAGAGCATCTGCACCGACCGTCTGTACTTTCACCCTGGAGGAAGCGGAACTAAATCGAGTCACATGATTTTCAGACAGGACTTTTTTATTGACCGGACTGTTTGTATTACGGGTTAACTCGGTTGTCATTTTGACTACTACGCCCCAAAATGTACTCTCACGGCGCAGAGAGTCTAATTAAACAAGCCAGGTAAGGGAATATACGGCGTTTTTTTTAATGCGCAGAAATTACCATTTGCACACACTGTTTTGTTGTGCTAACAGTGCTAACAACATATTCGTCACCGGAAACACTATTTTACGTTGTAAATATCTAAAAAATGTTTAAAGTTTTGTGCTCGGCTGACAGTAAATAACTTCCGTTGATGGACAGAGTTAATTCACTGTCATGACACTGCGCATACTTTTACGAATATGTCATTTATGTATCGATATATTCAAGCTAATATGTGTTTTACTCCCATTATTGTTTATTTACGTTTCTGACGCATTTGTTTTATGTACGTGACTCGAACTTTCTACGTATCTGTTGTTAGATAATTCCAGTTATATTACGAGTCTGAGTACCGAAAACGGACAAACCCGTGTTTGTGTTATGTTATTAAAGACGATAAACTCCGCACTGTCCTTGATTTAGGGAAATCCAGGACTTAGAGCTACAAAAATTTTACAGCAGATTATTGAAGTTACTCAAGGCGAAGGAGTTTGGTCATGAGACGATGGACTCCCTGCAGAGGTTGCACCTCATCCTGTCTGCCAACAAACACACAAAGACGTAAGAGGACCTGTCTGCACCTAACTCTTTCTTACATTGTTCAAATATTAAAAAAAAACATTCGACCATGTGCCGTTTATTAATTTATTCTCTGTTTTTTGACTGAAGACTGCCTGCAGAGCTACAAAGAAAACTTTCATCTCTTCTCGCCTCACGGTCAGAGCAGCTTCAGGTGTTGAGCTCAGCTGTGCTGAGAGAAACACTGCCCCTCCCTGGTGAGGAACAGACCTACAACCAGGAAAACATCCATTCATATTCACTGCTGCTTTCCCAGGTAATTATTACATAAAAAACTCAGGTATTGGCAATCAAATGACTCGTTTTGAGGCCATTCTGCTTCTCACAGTGTAGGTCCAGAACCGATCTGTCATCTCTATGCACTCGGCTCCTTCGCAGCCTGGAGAATCATCAGTTGGAAAATCAGAACAGTTCCCTTACACACATACTCCCAATCCTGAACACCATCCTCACACACGGCCCGGATCGTCTCACTGAAGGTAGATGCCTGTGAATCTGAGGGAGAGTTTTCCAAGTTTATTCCAATTAACATGTCGTCCAACAGACCAGGTGACTCTTCTGAGCAAAAAGCTAGTTGACTGGCTGCGTTATGCAAGCATCACACAGGCAGGTGGCGCTTCTTCAGGGGGGCTCTTTGGCGGATCTCGCCAGGTAAATGTTAATAATTTATCTTTTTTATTCCAGTATTAATAAGATGATGACTGGTGAAAACTCAGCCTACGACATTCCTTCCTGTTTGTCTGTTGTATCAGCCAGTGCCCATCGCAGAACTGGACGGAACAGTCTCTGGAGATTTCTTCACCGTGCTGTGCGTGGGCCAGGGTTTCACCGAGGATCAGTGGTTGAACGTTTACTCCTTTTCGATGCTGCGACACTGGCTTCTTACTTTTCACTCTGCTCCGAGCAGCATCTCCTTATCTGATACAGGTATTAGTCTGTACCGTTAGCAGACAGTCGTTACATCACAAACCACAGTCATTCTCTATCATGATCGGACGACTGTTCTTGACAATTGTCCGTCAAGGCCACGGCTCCAATACGTTGATGACATTTGTCATGTGACCTGTGCTGTGTTTTCATCGTTTCCAGCAAACAGGCTACAGCTCAGCTTCTCCCTCTCCCACTCCCATTCATTTTCCAATGGTAAGAAGTGACAGTACAGTACCAGGACCTTTCAAGTGCATGTGGCCGAGAAGATGAAACTCACGCACCTTCTTTTTAACCCTCACAGCATCCAATACGATCACTAATCAGGACTTCTTTTGATCTGACTCTAACTAAAAGTCCTTTTAATCAGTTTTTCTTTCACCACAGCTTTTTTTCTGATGACTTGAATGACTCACTGTGGTTAAGGGCTGAAAAAAATGCATGTGGTTTATAATGGAATACATTCTTCTTTTTAGCCTCCCTTGATTGAATGATATTTTAAAAGAAACGTCACTTTGTAGACTAAAAATAATACTACTAATACTGAATTCATTCTCTAACTCTGGATTGCATAAGGTAAAGAAAAAAATAATTTCTCAATAACTTCTTTTAATGTTAAAATGATTTCTATTGCTCATGATAATTCAATAAAATGTTTTGGAGAAGTCTATGTAAAGACATGGAAAATAACTGGTTGAAAGGGTAAGAACCCTATAGCGTTCTTAAAATTAATTTCCACTAGGGGGCCACATTGGCAGCGCAGTTCCCCTTAAAGGTCCAAAGGTTTTAACTGAAATACTTTATTTATGGAACTGTTTATGTATTTATACAATTGATCTACATTAGTAAATTTATTAATTTGGCATTGTTGTATAATGAAAAATTGTTAACTAGCAGGTTCAAACTTTATTTAAAGGCTAAGACTTTATAAGCTACAGTGGGTCGACCACATTTGGCCCTTGAGTTTGACACATGCAAACACAGTTCATGGTTAGTTGTAGTCTTTTTATCTTAGATATATTGAATTAAACCGACAGCGTTATTGTTATTTTAACTTGGTTTTAAACAATAATGAAAATCCTCTGCATATCTCAATTCAAGAAGCAAATGTGAGGCTTTGAATGTAACTTATTTATGCCTTAAAGGCCCAATCACACCCTTCTGTGCGTGTATAGCAGTGCCTTTAACATGGCTATATGTCAGTATTATTTTATTTGTGCCCCAACTTTGGACGTTTCGCTCATTTATCTTACTGTTTGTACTAATTCTGTTAAAAATCTTCCTCTTTCGTTGCCTCTCTCACCTCTGATCTGCCTGCTGTCAATCAGTCTGTGTCTCCTCCTCTTTCAAAGAAAGATGGAACATCTTGATGCATTCCAACACTTGGAGATCAATCAGAAAGAACAAAGAGAAACCAAATTGTTTCCTTATCTTCTTCTTCTCTGTTGCAGATGACCGCTCCGAGGTGGACGGATCGGTCGTCTCCATGGTCTCAGCGACTTCCTCCTCCAGCCGACTGCTGCCCCCAAAGGAGCGGCTGAGGGAGAAGGCGTTCCAGTACTGCCTCCGCCTCATCGAGCAGTGTGATCGCAGTGAGTGACGAAGAGAGGAGCCTTTTCATCTGTTGGTCTCCTGGTGAAGTGAACTTAAGTCGGTACAGATACTATTTGACACCGTGTCCTTTTGTCTTTGTCTCAGAGGCACAGAAGAAGTTGGACACAGAGCTGCAGAAAGCGGTGAGGCTGCAGATTCAATAGAAAATTGTTGAATTCGTTGAAATCAAACATTGAACAGTTTTCCCTCTGACTGTTCCCCTCAGTGTTTGGTGGAGGCTGTCTGTATCCTGGACTGTGTCTGTACAGAGGACTCCTCCCTGGTCTACAGAATCTTCCCCTGTGTCAAAGCTCTCTTTGGTCGCCTCAGCTCTGACCTGACATTCGCCCGAGTGCTGCTGCCCATAGCGCAGTTCTACCTCAACCACGGTCGGTCCGGTCCCCACACAGACCTTCAATGTGACTTCAAAAGTCACAGAGTTGTCTTTTCTTGATGAGTCTTCTGTGTAACCCTACCTGTTGTAGGGGAAATTGCAGCCGTGGACTGTGAGAGTGTGTGGCAGCTGGTGTTCAGTCAGTTTCCTGCTGAGCTTTTCAACGATCCCTTCCTGGCGTACGAGCTTCTCCGTTTCCTACGGCTGAACATGGAGAACCTGCAGCTGCGGGTTCCACAGTACACACACTCCTTCCCTAACCTGCTGAAGGTCAGGAACTGTAAGATGTACAGTCTATGCCTTTTATTTCTGTAATCTATAGCATGGATCCCCAATACCTGGGCATAACTTTAATTGACCATTCCAGGAGTCCAGGAAGTTCCCGCGCACTTTGCCTGTGTTGCATAATACGCAACAAGCGCCTCACTAATGTTTTGCTACTTGGTGACCAAGCGTTTTGGATGCTGCTAATAAAGTACACAGTAGCTTAAAGTTTATAAGTATAGTTAGAGAATTCCAGTTTGATATCATTGTATTTATTTTTATTTTTTAAAAACCAGTCAATGGGGCAAAAAATGTTGGGAACTTCTGTGTTTTCAGTTTTTGGCGTGGGATGGCCCAGCGGTTGTAGACGATTTTGTGGATCTGCTGCCCTCCCTGGTGACTGTTGATACTGCAGTGGAGCTGCTCCACACACTGCTGGACCTGCCCTGTCTCTCGGCCACACTCATCCTTCAGCTCAGGTTGATAAATATGTCATAACAATAAAATGTAGTGTAACTACAGGACATATTACTCACTCCTGTGTGTTCTAACTAAGGACAACTAGCACACCTATAGCTGAGACCAGTGGGCGGGGCCTCATGTCATTGGATGCTTTCCGATCTCCATCCCACAGAGGACTTTTCCTCTATTTGCTTCGCACACAAACAGGATCAGGTAAAATAAAAAACCTGCGAGGATTAAACAAACTGTTGGTCAGCCAATGGTCACATGTTTATACTTGTGTTAACTTTGTCCACCTCTCACAGGTGACACCATCGACAGACTGAGCACGCTCCACCAGCTGCTGGCTGAAGCAGCTGATTGGCCGCGGGTGGTTCAGTGTGCACAGACTGTTCCGGTGCTGCTACACGTTTTCTTCAACACAGTCATTGAGGTCAGGAAAAAAAAATGACAACAACCATAATATTTGTGCTTAAATATGCTTTTAATATTTTATGAAAAATTTATAAAATAATCTTTAATGATAACCAGGGAGGGAAAACAAGGAGCAGAGTTTTCACGACCGTGTTAAAAAGTCACTTTGTTTATGCAGAATATTTTTTTTAAGAACATATAAAGTGACATTCTTGCCATTGGTTAAAAGACAAGCAGTTTCAAGGTGAATCGAAACATGCTTTTAAGAGGCAGAAACTAGTATTTTAAGGAGAGAGAGATTAAAGTGTGAATTAATAAAATGTTTGCTGCAATAAAGTTCTTTAATATTGCACTACTTTTTCACCCGTCTTTGAAACCATAATCTCAACCTTTAAGAGGTTGAGATTATGATTAAATGGAAGTGACCGACTGAGGTTGTCTTCAGTTTTAATTCACAGTATATGTGTCTACTATGGTTGTAGATGGCCGATGAGAACCTTCTCGCCCACTTGATGCTGGTGATGCTGGAGAGAAGCAGTCTGCTCTTCAAACAGCCCACGTACATCACAGAGATTCACAGGTAAAAGTGCAGCAGTTGTTCAGACATCACTCTGCTTGACCACCTGACACTTTTCTCTTTTTTTTTTATTTTTAAATCTTATAATTGCTGTAGCAATCTGGTGATTCTGTCCTTCAAGAAATGATCATCCTTCCACTCCTCTCTCTGCAGAGTGTTCAGTCGTCACCTGCTGAGGTTGTGTAAGATCCATCCCTCTCTGGTGGTGGATCAGTCACATGATCTGCTGGAGTTTGCTGGAACCACAGCTAACGTCTACAGCAAAGAAGAAGTCTACACTCACGTGGTAACGTCTGGTGACCAAACTTCACTGTCTGACTGTGGAGCCTGACCCTGAATCAGTGTTGTTGTCTCTCAGGTGTGGGCTCTGGGGGAGTTCCTCTCTGTGTCCTGTGATTCTCGCTGCTCCGTGAAACTGATCACTTCCTGTTTTGAGACACTGGAGGCCGTGCTGTTTGAGGTCACTTCCTCCGCTCCGTCACCTGACTCAGCTCGTCCGGCCCCTCGAGTCATCACCAGTCTAATGAGTGCACTGGCTAAACTGGCCTCACGGTCACATGACCTAATCCCCAGGTGACAGAAAGTTGGTTTGTTTTTTTTCAATTTCAGTTTGAGAATATTGTGAGCTAAAAGACCTTTTTTTTATTTGTCTTATGTGTTACTTATCTCCTTCTAATTTTTCACAAGTCCCCTTTTCAGCAAATCATCCTTTTCCATCTCCCCCCTGTCCTCTGTATCTTCTACTCTAACTCCAACTACC
>JAFBJS010002679.1:202200-216059 GCA_016785265.1 Paraplagusia blochii | reverse complement strand
CCTCTCTGTGTCCTGTGATTCTCGCTGCTCCGTGAAACTGATCACTTCCTGTTTTGAAACACTGGAGGCCGTGCTGTTTGAGGTCACTTCCTCCGCTCCGTCACCTGACTCAGCTCGTCCGGCCCCTCGAGTCATCACCAGTCTAATGAGTGCACTGGCTAAACTGGCCTCACGGTCACATGACCTAATCCCCAGGTGACAGAAAGTTGGTTTGTTTTTTATTTTCAATTTCAGTTTGAGAATATTGTGACCTAAAAGACCTTTTTTTTATTTGTCTTATGTGTTAATTATCTCCTTCTAATTTTTCACAAGTCCCCTTTTCAGCAAATCATCCTTTTCCATCTCCCCCCTGTCCTCTGTATCTTCTACTCTAACTCCAACTACCTCCATGTCCTCCCTCACTGCATCCATCAATCTCCTCTTTGTCTCCTGCCTGGTAGCTCCATCTCTAGGATTATTCTTCAACCAATGTCTCCACTGTCCCTCCTCTGAACATGTCCAAACCATCTCAATCTGTCTTCTCTAGCTTTTCCTCCAAACCTTCCTGTCTGTCTTGTCCCTCTAATGTCCCTCATTCCTGATCCTGTCCATCCTTGTCTCTCCTAAAGTGAACCTCAGCATCTTTAACTTCTCCACTTCCAGCTCTGTCTCCTGTCTTTTGTCTATTCCTAATGTCTCTAATCCATCCATCCAGGCTGGTCTCACCACTGTCCTGTAAACCTTTCCCTCTCTTCTATCACAGATCACTCCTGACTCCTTTCTCCAGTTGTTCCATCCTGACTCCATTCTTCACCTACTTCTTCACTACTCAGTCTAGAATGAGGGACTGATCCTCAGTCCCTCATTCTAGAGCTTCTTCTAAATGTAATGTCATTTTTTTTTTCCACTTTGCAGGGTTTCACTTTTCCTCTCCAAGCTGCGAACCGTGGCCAGAGGAGGTTCAGTTCCCTGGTGCTCGTCCGAAGAGGATCTTAATGCCATAGTGACACGAGGGGAGGAGCTCTGGTCCCTCCTGAAGACCCCCGGTGTGGCTCAGAGTGTCCTGTCCCCTGCAGCGCACAACACGGCCCCACGGTGGCACCAGGACACCAACCTGTCGCTGCCTTTACAACTGAGAACACTCACCAACCTGACGCACACGCAGTGACACGCTCAGGCCTCGTGGAAATGTTTTTGTACACAAATAAAATGAACATATTTAAATGAAACAGTGATGCTGTGTTATTCACAAACACTCAGATCTTAATGGTGAAATATACTCTCTTTATTACAGTCATAAACATTTACAAAATAGATTCGATTTCCTTAAAATAAGACGCTCTCTTCCTGAGTAAGTGCTGTGAGAAACAACAAAATTAAATCAAGGAAACATTGATATGACGTTTTACAGAAACAATTGTAAAAACAATGGGAATTCAGACCTAATTTGTAAAAGTAAAGTTTGAATGTGTCCATTGTTACATTTTAATCCTTAATCAAAGCAGTATCCACACACAACAGTGACTCAGAACATGATCTGACAAACCATCTCACAGCTGTTCATTCCAGTGAGCAAATAATAAATAACAATCAAAGTCTCATTGAAAATCAGAAAAAGAAAAATCAATCTCAAACAAACAACTCTTGGCACCACCGCGTTAGGAATGTTTCATTTTGGCAATTTTGGAACTAAGAGATTAAAAAAATACACTCTAAGAAAAGCAGTGGTTTGTTAGAGACTGTGTCTGAATGTGCAGTTCAAGGACTAGTGTGTAGTTTGGGAAAACTTGATGTCCTTCACATTTGTTTCTTGACGTCCCCGGGTCCAGAATCTTTACTAAAACTGCTTTTACCGAGTCTTAACAAGAATGCCTCTGAGCTCCAGTGTCTTTAATAATAAGTTAATCAAAACACTGAAGCTTTTTAAATAGCTTTAATCTGACATTTGACGAATTGGCACCAATACTGACCTCTAACGGCTAAAAGCAGTACTGCATCCGGTATCAGTTTTGTGTTTTTTTTTTTTTAGAAGAACTGGACATAGTTTTTATAGTAAGTCATGAATAACTGTTTCTCCCAGTGACTTGATGCTAATGTGTTAACAACAGTTATTTTTTTTTTTAGTTTTTCACAACTACTAAACAAAGCGCCCAGGTGTTTATTTGTGTTTACAGGCTGCACTTTTGTTTGTAGCACCAAAGGCACATACTTCATCCTAGTCTCCCTCTCCAGTACAGTGTTAATTGTTAGCACACGGTTCATGGCCCTGGCTAGCGAGCTCATATTACACATTACTAGAAGCGGACGGATGGTGAGGGGTTTCATTTCCACCTGGGAAGAACCTCCCCAGACATAGGAGCGTTACATCATCTGAAGGAACGTTTAAAACGCAACAGCGGCGAAGCTGTTGACAAAAAACACAGTGTTTTCCGGACTCGTCTAACGGAGCGCTGACGTTAGTCATCTGGCTGTCTGCAGCAGAGGCCCAGGGAGGTACAGGTACCTCCAGATGGCGTAGTAGTGAATTCCGGCTCCAGCTGCCACAAAGAGATGCCAGATGGCGTGGGCGAAGGGAACCAGGCCGTCGCTCTTGAAGAAGACGACGCCCACCAGGTAGAAGAACCCCCCCAAGGCTAGCTCAAACAGACCTGAGCGATCCACCTGCGACAACGCAGAGAAAAGACTGAATCGGATTTTTACAATTTAACTACAACTTCAGTTTAACCCTTCTGTCGTCCTTGGAATATTCTGACGCCCAAATTAAAGAAGTGCTTGTACTTGAAGCAGTTAAAATCAATACAAGGCACCAGGGCAAACTAAGGCCTGGGGACCGAATGCGGCCCGTTTGGCGTTTCTATCTGGCCCGCCCAACATGTCCAAATTATACTTTTGATTTATATCATCGTTATCCTTCTGCCTTTCCCTGCAAAACATAGATAATCTCTAAGACGCGAAAAGAATAAAAAAAAAATGATATCCTGGAAGGACTTCCCGAAATATTGGTCGACCAATATTATCAAAATTATCTAATGTATTTACAATTGTTAAAAATTTTTCCTCCAATAATAAAAAGCAGATAACACAATCAGGAACAGCGCTTGAGGGCAGGAAGCCTAGGCAGTTGGTGGGGGCCATGGCCACTAGGTGGCTCCAGCCAAAATGCCCCAGCAATATCTTGCTTGAAGCCCCATAAGTCCATAGCCTGGACCCTGAATGCTTCAATTGTGTTTTGTCAAATGAATTTAAAAATAATTTTTGGGATAAACAGCTGTATATGAAAGAGAAAGTCACTAGATGGCAGCATTGCAGCTCATTTAATTCATCTATTTTAATAATCAGGGGATTGTATGCAGAATGCTGGTGCCGGCAGCTCATACAGTGGTGGTCAGAATCAGAAATATCATATATTGGTAAAAAATAAAAATCGGACATCAAACCAACCAATCATTATTATTAACTTTTTCTCACCATGGACAGGATGACCAAAGCAGGTAGCGTCCCCATGGCAACATATGCCAGCAACTCTATGATCTTGTACCTGTAGAGGGCAGAAAAGTGGGCCACAAAAAATGCAACTCGTTTTTTTTCCGCTTCAAATAGCAGCCGTCAGTTTGCTGTAAACATCCCTGCCCGGAGTTCAGTTACAGGTCAATCATGTAAGACAGGGACACGCTGAGACATAAGGACAGGCCGTGTTACCTCTCATGGAAAAACAAGACATAGATGGATCCAACACAAGCCATGACCCAGATCAACCAGCGCATGTGGCAGGCCCAGGGCCCCAGCTCCCTCAGCATCAACCTGGACAAGGGACGTCAGTCACACATGAGTGTTCAATTCCTGCAAGTCCATCACCGTTGTTTTACCACTGAGGTTCTACGTCCGTCACATGACGCACCAGGGTGAGTAGGAGGCAGCGATGAAGAAGTAGATGGCCATTCGGTCACACATGTGTAAGCGCTGCTCCACCGTCCTGCAGACACAGATGACGCATTGGACGTCAAAGTCAGAAGTGGACAGACGGATTTTTTTTTTGTGAAGATTAATCACTGAGGCAGTGGTGGCCTAGTGGTTGGAAACAGACGTAGGGTCCAGAGGGTTCAAGGTTTGAATCCACCAACTGCAAAGTTACCACTGAGGTCCACTGAGTAGGACACCGTCTTCCCCGGACGTTTGAAGCTGCCCACTGTTCACTTTGGTGATGGGTTTAACGCATTTGTCATAGTTCATTATGTGCAGTGGTGTGGATCACAATGTCACAATGACAAGGAGTTTGATTCCCTCTCCTTCCATAAATGACACAACAATGCTTTTTTTAATGACATCCATAGGAAAAACATGAGTCTAAAAAGGAAAAGGAAGCGGTACAATCCCATATGGACAAGTTAGTTGGGCCAGATTTTAAAGGTGAATGGGCTGCATCTGGCCCCCGGGCCTTATTTTGCTCCTGTAGTCAACATTATGCTGTTTGATTTACAATCTCATATGATGTTCCATTTCTTTATGTATCTGAACAAAGCAAAATTCTGTTTTTTTAAAGGCAAAACCTTTTTCTGTAATACAGAAAAATATAATACAGATCAGATCAAAAATATTGTAACATTCTGAGGGATGAATATATATGTATTTATATTATGTATGTGGATTTCATTACATTTAGCAGATGCTTTTATTCAACTATATATAAGTAAATAATCTATAGATAGCTGACAAACTCAAGGCTTGGGGACAAAATGTGGCCCACAAAGTCATTTTATATGGCCCTCGAGAGCAGTTTTTTTAAAGTTTTTTCATTTCTAACAATAATTGTAACTATTATAGATATTAACCAGTAACTTTTGGACATAAGTTTCTTTCCTTTCTCACCTTTCACCATCCATTAACCTGGCTGACGTCTCAGTGTAAGAGGGATTTACGTTGTATGTTTATCTGTGTGGTTATAATTCACCACACACTGTGTAAACAGATCTGGTGTGTGAACATGAGCACACACACACACACACGCTTACACACACTTACACACACACACCTGAGGTGGCTTATTTTCCATGCCGCCGTGTGAAAGAGCGTGGAGGTGATGAACAGGCCAGTGAGTCCGCTGCCATAGAGCCAGGCAGCGATGCGATGCCATTGGTCCACGGAGGAGAAGTAGAGCACGGAGCCGCCCACCAGACTGGGCAGGATCCACAACTGGACAGGACGGGGAACCAAACAGAACAGACGGTTCATGTTACATGTCGCTGACATTTCCTCGCGTAGTTTGTTGTAGAACACAGGAACTAATGGACCTGACCTGGGCTTTGGTGCCTTGTTACCGATGGTTGCAGCGCTTCTGATGACATTAAGGGGGCGTAACACTTCACTTGGCTTGGTTACTAGCTAACATCTAAATTATAATTTTGATAGATAGATAGATAGATTTCCATCTCCACCTGTCCTCTGTATATCTTCTACTCTGACTCCAACTACCTCCATGTCCTCCCTCACTGCATCCATCAATGTCCTCTTTGTCTCCTACCTGGTAGCTCCATCTCTAGGATCAATCTTCTACCAATGTATCCACTGTCCCTCCTCTGAACATGTCCAAACCATCTCAATCTGTCTCCTATAGCTTTTTCTCCAAACCTTTTTTGTCCAAACCTGTCTGTGTTGTCCCTCTAATCACCTCATTCCTGATCCTGTCCATCCTTGTCTCTCCTAAAGAGAACCTCAGCATCTTTAACTCCTCCACCTCCAGCTCTGTCTCCTGTCTTCTACCTATTACAATAAATTATTGTCATGTATTTTAGTAAAACCATTTTTTTTTCTTTACAGTACTACAATCCATATATTTTACAGTTTAAATATATTATGTCTTTTTCTTCATCTGTGTCCCATCCGTAATTGAAAGACAGAATATATTTCTTCTTCTGTCTCCTTCACTTAAAGCTCAGATCTTTAATCCATGTTCTACTCATTTCTGTCCTTTCCGTCTGAGCTTAAATGTTTCCGTCTTTTTCATTTTGCCGCAGGTCAGCACCGGGATTACAGCGGATTAGAGAATCCTACAGGCTGAATCACAGATTAAATCGTTCTGCTTCGTTCTTCTTAATCCTCTCCATCACGTCAGAGAGTTTAATCTTAATATCAAAACTAAATATAGAAGGAAGGAAGGGAGAGTCGGTGACTTGGTTCACAGATGTTGGACTCACCCCGTGTGTGGCACAGTTGGCAGCATGTTCATAATCTGTGGGCTGGTATCGTTTACTGGCTGGAACCCTGCAGTTCATAAATCTGTGAATGGAAAGAAAAGGATGTTGAAAACAAGGAGATTCCCATTTTATCCCATCGTATACAATTTTCAGTCTCAGCGTTGCTAGGAAAACTGATAGCGTTGCCATGGTCCCTGTTCACATCACTGGTTGTATTGGTTTGTTCTATCCAGACTAACATGAAACTAGTTTTTCACTTTAGTACCTGTTGGCTCAGCCACTTTTCAAATCACATGGGCGAAACTCAAGGCCTGCAGACCAAATGAGGCCCACCAAGTCATTTTGTACGGTCGGCTTAAAGAAAGCAGTTGCAAAATCATTTATAAATTACATTTATTACTTAGAGAATCACATGAAAATCTTTCTTTTAGAACTTTAGAACTTTGACGTTAACTAGGGATATCCGATAATATCTGATATAAGCATAGATCGATACCTGTTTTTCTTTCAATATTGAAAATCCGATAACACAATCCCTGATTTCTGAGACCTTTATGCCAGTTTTAAGGGCGCGTGGTGGCACATATCGGTATCGGTTGATATCGTTGTCAGACAATGAAGTATTTGGACAATATCAGAAAATCATATATGGGTATAAGTTAATAACAGACACATTAATCTCATAAATAGCTTATATTTTGGACTCGCCTTACTCTGACTTTTTATTTATGTTTTTAATTATTTTTTATTGTTTTCTTTTCTTTTTACTGTGAGTAACTTGTTTTGTTATTTGCTTAAATCGTAAGTGGCTTATTTTCATACAGTTTCTCAGTTATATCTGGCTGCTTTTTGAGGGGATCTAGATTAGTGATGTGGGGTAAAACAGTTCCACCGCCACTTTTTTCCAAGCTCTACCTTTCAATAAAAGCTCAGATGTGAGAGAATGAGAACCAGACTTGGGTTCCCCGTGGGTCTGAAGAACAAAAAAAATCACATTCAGCTGTTTCCTTTTCCTGTTCCTGACATCCCATCGTCTACACTGTGGTATTTAATGAAACATGGTGTTTAAAGACTACATCTGACAGGTGGTCCGTCTGAGAGGACCTGAAACACCTCCAACATCTGCTGAAGGAAAAAAAGTTCGGCTTGAAAAACATCCTTATCTGTGTCAAGACAAGAGGAAGCAAGTGGGACAGGCCATAACTGGTCCGCAGGAACCAGGAACCAAGAACAGGAACAAAGTGCATTTCAGTCCAAGAGGACAAGTTTAACAGGACTGGGCTTCAGGGTTTCAGGTTTGAATCCTCCTGAGCAAGTTAGAGCAGTTGGCTTTAAGTGGGCTCACCACCTAGAGGAAGGCAGGGTGCAGTGCAACCCACATAACTTCCACCATCTGCAGGAATGCTCATACGAAAGTGCAGTATGAATTGGGTGGATGTCGTGGAGACGGCTGCCGTGGCAACGGATAAAAAGATGAAGATGAATGAATTACTGAATTAATATCCTCCTCAGTTTATCCACCAGGAGGCAGTGAATGTCTAAAAAAGAACTGCTCTTCCAATGTCTCTTTTATTCAATTCCTGTGAGTCCATCAGAGTTGTGTTCCACCAAACAGGCACAGGTGCCGGCAACGGATAAGAGGTTTAAGATGACTGAATGAAAAGGACAGGTACCGTTGTATGTACCATTCATTGTAGGACAGAGGACAAATACATGAAGTATTGATCGCAAGTTTGTAGAATGTCCTGTCCTGATTGGTCCATCCACACCATGTGTCATCCTACAACTTTTACCAGCAATGAAACCATGTTGACCATTGATTGCTGACTGTTGTTCGTTGCTGGTTGCGTTGAGCAGTACTGGTAGCAATATGTAGAGACAATTGTTGCCCAGAGGTTTGTAAGCATTAACACAGGAAGTAACTCATTCATACTCTATGTTCGATTCTGAAAAACTGGATGTAAACAGAAGTTGGACCCGGGACTAGAGCAGAGTGTTGGTCCAAACAAAGACCAGCTGTGAATTCCAAGGTTTTCTTTGAAAACAACATTATTTAGAAATACTGCAGAGCCGAGAAGACAGTGACTGTTTAACAGGAAACAATACAGACCTGTTGGAACTCTCACATTTGCATTTAGTCAAATAAACACACGAGGCACTGACCCTGGGTCTTCCTGTCCCAGAGGCAGATACCAGAACTAAAACAACGAGTTGGAAGTGACAAAATCTAAAAATCTAAAAATTCAGAAATTGTTTGTTGAACTTTCTTTTCACGACCGTCAAAGTCAAATTCACTGTGGGCTAAAATGAAAAACTGGGACAAAGTCACAGGGTTGACTTAAGACTTACTAAAACAATAGAGGACAATTGTCCGTGTTTCAAAAAGTTAATATTGTACAAATACAATGGAAATGTAATTTGTTTCTTATTCTGTCTCTTTATCTACAGTTTATTCCCAGTATATAGGGACCACCTCAACTACACACTACGGGCCAGAGTTGGTCCCCGGGCCTGAGTTTGGCACATTTGACTAACAGGCTACAGCCTCGTTTTTTCAATATTTGTTTAACAGTTGGTAAAGTAACTGCAGAAAAAACAGTTAAGAGACAATTGTGTGTGTGTGAGTGTGTGTGTTTTGGTGTCGACAGCAGGAATGCTGGTGTGTTTTCCTGTTGTGGGTCTGATTTGCCTGACAGAACATCTGGGCATAACATCAACACCACCTTCCAATGAAATTCTTCAAAACATCCGTCATACATTAAATACCACTGGTGTAGAATTAGTTAACGAAACCAGTTGGTGGGTAATTTTGTTAAAGGTTGTCTTTCTTCAAACAGTGGGGCGGGACCTCCTCAGGGGTAGATTCAGGTGCCAGGGTGGGCATAAGAGGCTTCCAATAGAATATGGCACACTGAACAGACGTGTACCACTGGTCACTAGGTGGCAGCAAACCCGAAAAGGTATTTTTTGGACACGGGGGCTGAGTCAGAAAGATGGAGCGTTCATTTTAACCAAGTAAAAGTTGTGTTTAAACCTAAAATGCAAGTGCTTATTGCCTTTATGACGCCATCTACTGGTGAAACACAGGCATTGTATAAGTGCCAGTGGAAGTATAATCATAATAAAAATAAATGATTTCATTTGGACAAGGTTGGCGGGGCGCATCAAGAAGTTCAATGGGCCACATCTGGCCCCCGGGCCTTAGTTTGGCCATGCCTGGTGGATTTGAACCTGGAGCCTTGTTGACCCTGGTCCACTTTTTCAACCATTAGGCCACTAGTGCCGACACATAAACATTTCTCTTGATATAACCAGTGTCATTTTGGCCCAGTGCAGTATTACTCCACGCTGTCCAATCACAGTATAGTAGAGTATTACTCCTAACTTCAGGAGTCGTAATACTCCAACAAAACATCAGTGTGTATTTGTCACTTAAAGAAGTTTTACTTAAACTCTTTGACAAATTTCTTGTTGTTCGAGGTCAGTGAACGCAACTAGAGTCCAAACATAAGGCACATTGATGACTATTATAGGTTATTAAATGCACCTTACAATCTGGAAAATACAGTTTTTTAGATGATCAAATGAAGACATTTCTGTCCTCTAGGGGGTGCATGACAGAAAATAATTGAGAATCACTGCTCTAGGGGTAACATACGTGTTCCTGTTTGTGTTGGGGGGCGAGGTGCAGGGGGCAGCAGGGGGGTAGAGTGGGGCAGGAGGGGGTAAATACATGAAGTAAAGCCTATTATAAAACATTCCATACGTGAATAGGATCAGTTGCATCTAAGAGGATCAGAGACTCTGGATCCTGGGAGAACGGGAATGGAACTTATAGGAATGTGTGTACAGTTGGGAGTGTGTGTGTGTGTGTGTGTGACTGTGTTTGTATATGTGCACGTGATAGTGTTTGGTGTGTGTGTGTGTGTTTGTGAGTGTGTTTACACAGTTGGATGTTTCTCCTGCAAATATCAAGTTTGTTACCCCAGGGAATCTAACTGTAACCCTATCAACCTCTCTGTCTCTCTCTGTCTCTGTCTTTCTCTGTTGTACACACATACACACACGCTGTTGTTATTTTAGTAATATAATGTTCAACCAAAGCTGTTGTTTAATGATTTTTTATTCCGGTTTTTCCAGAATTCCGAAAAATTCAGGGATTTTTTCCCCCACGTTTTCATCAGATTTTTCCCACTCTCAGTGTTTTTGTCCCTTTTTTGACTGGAGTTTAACTGAGGTATTGTTTTTCAAAGTAACTTCCCTGCATTGAAAATGCAGAGGAGGCGGAGCCTGACAGGATGATGAATGGAGCCCAACAACAACAGTGGACACCAGATGCCCTGTCTGTGCTACTGTGTGAGAAACAACAGACACAACCGAGGGAGTTTGTCTTTAACGGACTTTAATCTCTGTCCGCCTTCTGACTGAGCTTCGCTTCAGCCAATCAAAGATGACCGACCGGATCGTCCAATGCCAACTCCTGTGTTTATATCACCGTCAGCAGAGCTGTGTTATGAAAGAAACAAGACGGAGATCTCTGTGGGGGTGGGAGGGGGACGATGAGAACACAGACCGTGTGTAAATGGAGGCCTGTTGTTGTGTCAGTTGTGACAATACATGAACTCTTGAACTTAGAAATGTTTCTAGAGTGAACATCGTTCTGTGCATCTGAATCTGAATCTATATATCTGTCTGTCTATCTAACTGTCTGTCTGTCTGTCTGTCTTTATGTCCATCTAAGTTAACTGTGAGAAGAACTTCATTAAAACCAATACAACTCTTCTGTGGCAACAGTTGAGTCCAACGTCAGAGGAAACTGGTGGAATGAGAGAAAGACCAGGGTTTAATCCATGGCAGACGTGGGTAAACGTTTGACTCCTGGACCAGCATTGGTACCGAAATCTGACACATGGGCCACGTCAGGAGCCGATACAGTTGTAACAAATGATTTGACTAAAAGTAAATGTTGCATCAAATTTGGCCATTGCAGGAAAACTTCATACGTTTATTGATTTATCATCAAGTTTAGCGCTTTACCCCAGTTTTCACCTCCTAGACAAGATCAATTAGGAGTAATGGCGCCCTCCAGTGGGCTCAGCCCCTGCCAGAAGGGACCCCTACTGCCTACGTCAACTTGTTTGGGGAGAGGGAAGCCACGGTGTCCTCGCTCAGGCTGCAGCTCCCGTGACCCAGTAACAGATAAGCCGACAATTATGGATGGATGGAACTTGGACCAGATTAAAATGCCAAATGGGCCCCATCGGGCCCTCGAGCCGTAGTTTGCTCAGGTCTGCTCTCATTGACGTACAGTAGTTTGTATTTTTCAGTCATTTTAAGTCCTATCAAGTCCCACAGACCTTTTAAAAAGCGTAAAAAAAACTTTAAACACAAGTGATGCGTTCAAAGCACTTAGTAAAAATTGGAAATATGTAAATCCTCTTAGTGAAACTTTAAAGTTTGGTCAAATATCTCTCTCTCTTTCTGTTTCTCACGCACGAGCACACACACACACACACACACACTCATGTATAATGTCACTCCCAGCTCCAGGCTGTGCGTCATTGCGCATGGATGCGCAGACTCGACCTCCTCATAAAGACCTTGGTGTCTGATCCATCGCAGACCAAACTCTTCTTCACTGACAAATTCACTTTTTTTTACCTCCCATATTTCGTCCTCCTCAGGTCCATCCTCGTGCGTGGCTCGTCCGTCCACCCGCAGCAGCACTGAGCTCCGTGTCCCTTCCTTCCTACGGGTCCCCCATTGCGGATGTCCCACCAGCGCCGTGCGTCCAAACATAAACACACAAGTGCACTGGGGGGCCCGCGACCCGCCGCGGACTCGATGGAACTACCCGGTGAGAAAAGCCGCGAGGGGATTTGAACCCATGTCCCCGGTCGGGGGTTTGTTGGACACCCAAAGACCGCTGGGGGAACTGTGTTGGAGTTTGGCTTCGAGTCCCTGATGTGTTTGCTGGATGTTCCGCGGGACTGAGCTTGTAACCCCTCCTCTGCTCCTCTCTCCTCCCCTCCTGCTCCTCCCTCCTCCCCCCTTCTCCTGTCCTGGCTGATGATAACACAGGGCAGGGGCAACAAATAACAGCCCCTCCCCGCCGCACGTCTCCGAACTGCCCTGCACTGGTGACGTGAACTTGCGTGTTGCAACAGCGGGGTTTTCAGCCCGTCGACAGGTAAACGGTGAGATCTCCAGAGATAGGACAGAGGAGGAGAGGTTGGACACACAGATAAGAGTGGAAACATCTCGCCTTTAACCCAACAGATGAAATAAATTCCCAAGACTTTATTCTTGGAAGAGCAGAGTTGGATCAGAACATCTTCCAACACAAACAAACTCCAAACTAGTAGAGTTGGCTGCAGTCAGAAGATCATGAAGTTCTCTATGGGAATTGTCTGACTTTATTGGTCTGAACACAATGAATAATGACTCTCATCCTCAGTTTTCCCACTAGGTGGCAGTGTGTTCTGTGTCCATGTCTTTTCTTTATGTCTTTCTACAATTCCTGTGAGGACAGTGGAGTTGTGTTCCACCAAACAGGCACAGGTTCTACATGGACCAGAGGAACTGTCTCTGTCATTGATGTGAATTTTCAAATCCTGGTTAGAGTGTTTGGCCCCCATTGGGTTCACCACACGGTGGTGCGATGTGATTAGGGTGTCATTTGTGGAGATTGCTACCCATGTGACCTGGTAATGGCTAAGCAGGTGGAAATGGATGTATAGTCACTGAACTATGAGCTTGTCTAAATCATTGACAACCTTTTTTTTAACTAAAACTCTGGCAACCGTTAATCTGATGTAGTTTTCTTAAGCCACACCACTAGAGCCGTGTAAGTTTGTTTGCTCTAAATCGTTATCACATGGTGTTAATAGCTGTTCCGTCACAACTTTACTCATGTCTGTCCTTGAATTCTAACAGACTAATGTAGCCATGAGCACCAATCCTGTTGGACTTGTTTGTAAGAACCACTGACCTCTCTGTGTTTGTCTTCCTGCAGTTCTGCAGAAGAGGAGTTCACGTGGCTGTTTGCACCATCTGACTTGCTCTGTAGGAGATGTTCAGATGTTAAACCTAAGATCAGTCAGAATCACAGACAGAATTTTTCTGGTACTGTGCCAAACAACAATTTTGAAAGAATTTTTCAAGATGACAAATTTGTTATTGAACCAAAGTCCTGCATGAACTTCAGATCTTCCTAAACAAACACACACAACCTGACGACTCGCGCTGAAAAATTAAATATTGTCCAACGATAACAGTGGACAGCCCCGGGGCCTTTTATGTCACAGCGTGAAACAGAACAGAGACTTTATGCAAACACTCTGACGTCCAAATGGTTTTTGTCCCCTGGTGCCTCCAAAAAAACAAGAACAATATTCACCACAGCCACAAATAACATTCAGACCATCGTTCAGGCAGGGAAACGTTTTAGCAGATTTTTAATGTATAAATAAATGCAAATAAAATTAAATAATAATAATTGACATTTATGGGATTAAAATATTGCATAAATACTATGTACAGTATGACACTGGTACTAGCAATAGGCAGAAGACAGGAGGTGGAGCTGGAGGTGGAGGAGTTAAAGATACTGAGATTCTCTTTAGGAGAGACAAGGATGGACAGGATCAGGAATGAGGTGATTAGAGGGACAACACAGACAGGAAGGTT
>JAFBJS010002679.1:186711-202161 GCA_016785265.1 Paraplagusia blochii | reverse complement strand
TAGAAGAATGATCCTAGAGATGGAGCTACCAGGTAGGAGACAAAGAGGAGATTGATGGATGCAGTGAGGGAGGACATGGAGGTAGTTGGAGTCAGAGTAGATGGAGAGAAAAGGGGAAGATGGAAACCTGGGTCCAACCTTGAAAAAGTGACAAAAAAAAGGAGAAAAAGAATAATTCTACATATGAAGATTAAGGTAGGCCCCAGTGTAGCTCCATCACTGTCCACTAGAGGACACTCTGTCCATATATAGTTTGACAGGTAATGGAATGAACTGTGTATTTCTTCTTGTGAGGGACTTACTTCTCTTTCTCAGGACTTTCTCATTTTTTTCCACAGTCCACAGACTGTTACATGTTTTTGGATTCTACATGGTATCCTGGTGTCCCCTCAGGTCATTTCACATAACAGGAAGTTTTTTTTTTCCTAGCACTTATAATGGCCTTCTCTTTTCATGGTTAAATAACTTCCAAAAGACAGTCACGTGACCTTCAGTGTTTTGGGGGCGTATGTTCTACAAACTGAAGTAAAAAATATTAAGTAAAGACGAAAGACGTGATGCAACACTGACAGTTCCAGCCGACGTGTCTGACAAAAGGAGAAAGTGACTTTAATCCTTTAAACCCCAAAACTGGAGAGAAAAAAATGTGAAAACACAGTCGGGATATAAATCAGCCGCGGATCAACTTAAGAGATACGACCGAAACTCTCATTCTGGCACAACTGAATTCTGACACTGGTAAAACGCAACATTTTCCGACAAATTGTAAATTGAAACATATTTTTAGATTGTTCCCTAACTTGCCACTGGAGTGCGCTGTTTGCTATTTGTATTCATATGTAATTTTACTGTACAAGAGTTTGTTCAGTAGAACAACCTCGACACCGTCGTTATTTTGTAGCTGTAAATAAAAAAATAACCAACGTCAAAATGTAATGTGTTTTTTTTACTTTATTATTTTTTTGTCGTTACAGGACACCCCGCTGGAAGAAACGGTCGTGTTTCTTTAAAGACGCCTCGTCGTTTCGTTCTTCACGCAGGCGCAGTAGAGCGCGGCGTCAGTCCGTATGAAAAACAACAACAATCAGTCCAACAGGGCCAGACAGTAGAGAGATGGCTCAGTAAAGCTGCCGAACACAGGCTCCGTTCACAGTCACTGTCCTTAAACCCCCCGCTGCTGCTCTTTACACCCGACTTGTGGATGTCCATGGTGCCGAGCCCATGAACCTGGCCAGTCAGAGCGGGGACGCTGGCGGAAGCCAGCTCCTTTTCGCCAACTTCAACCAGGACAACACGTAAGGCCGGGGAGAGGGTCCGGGGCTCCATGGCCTGTGTGGCTAACGGTAGTTAGCTCTGCCCGGACTTGTCCAGGCGTCCGCTGTCAGACAGATAGGAGACAGTGAGATGGACGTTAAGACAGGCCTCAGCGATAAGAGCACACTGGTGGGCTGATATGATAACCACCTGTGTGTCGTCACCATAACGATGTGTCTTCACATATGTAGCAGTGTTAGAGCTGTGTAGTCGGAGGCTAACGTTAGCTGCTGTACACATGTAGGTTGGTGTCATGTAACTTCTTGTCTGTCCCACAGTCAGATGTTGCTGTTGGACTCTCACAGAGAAGTACAGAGGTCGGGCTAGATTATAAAACGAGAGTTTGGAGTTCAACAACACCGTAATAATTATGATATTATGGTTATTTTAAAGCAGTGACTTCATTGGTAGCTAGTGTATTGAGTTCACCAGAGAAACGTGGTGTTTATTATTGTTATTATATTTTTCAGTCTGTGTCACTTCTGCAATAACACAGTCCCTCTGTTTTTCTATGTATCCCAGTGTTGAACCATACAGATATATTTACATTCATGCATTTGGGAGACTGAACTTTTGAAACAATTCCAAATATTATCCTGGAATTGTGTAAATACACGTATTTGGGTTTTTTTAAGGATGTGCCTGCTTTAAACAGACAAAAAAAAATACATTTTATATATATTTTTTAACTTTTCACAAAAAAGGAACATTGTTGGTAAGTAAATAAATAACAAATGACCAAAATCATTGTTACATTTAGTAGTTGTGCCAGCAGATCTAATGGGTTGTCCAAAAACTTGTATATTACTGATTTATTCCAATTTCTGAAGTAGATTTTTGGTATTGGTGGCTCTCATTGGCTTTAGAACAGACGTGGGCGAACCTTAGGACTCGGGGGGCCACATTGGGTCCCAGATTTAGACCCCTCATTGGGGGCCAAGCCTTTGTTTGCCCATTCCTGATCTAGAACTTCCTTCTGAGGTCTTTATTAGCAGATATTATTCCTAACTTTTCTGTTGTTGACAGAACGCAATATTGTTCTCCGCCCTCTCGTGCTGAATGCTTGGTTTACTTTAGAGTGTTTTGTCTTAGCCAAGATTAAGGAGCCAAGACACTTCTGTAAAATGTCTCTCCGTCTCATCCACGCAGGTCCTTAGCTGTCGGCACCAAATCGGGGTACAAGTTTTTCTCCCTGTCCTCTGTGGACAAGCTGGAGCAGATTTACGAATGTAGTAAGTATATGAAATACTCCTTAATACACGTTCATGACGTCATTGCACCATTGCTGTTTAGTATTGTTCTCGTGTTTATACCTAATGCATGCTGTCTGGAGACAAGGCAATCACTGTAGCATTAAATATTAATGCACGTTTGTTAGCGTCCGCCCTGTCTGGTTCATCATCGCTCTCCTCACCTTGAATGCTTATCTGGGCTGCGTCCTAAAGTGCCATCAGTGGTGCTCTTTAATGCGTGCAGTAGACGTTACTCTTGGCTTTGTTTAATTTATGGAAACAATTGCAGTGTTTTCTGACTGTTTATCTGGTCCGTGTAATAATTAGAAAATATAACACATATATAATATACCATTGTGGCTACAGTATTGACATACATTACAATATAGTATCATGATATTGTCCGGTTAAGGATGCAGTGCTGATGATGATGGTTAAAGGATGTTACCAACATCTTGCTGTGGCCAAGCAGATTTGTTTGTCCTGTCTCTTTAAGTTAGAATTGTGCCGTACATCTCAGCCATGTGGATTTACCAGAGTAAGACATGTCCAAACTGTTCCACCAAGGCCTGGTGTGGCTGCTGGTTTTTGTTCCAACCAACCAAGATCACATAGGTTGACCAATCAGCTGTCTGATGACTGAGATCAGATGATTAGACCGGTCAACTCAGGTGTGCTACTGCTTGGTTGAAACAAAAACCTGTATCCACACGGGACACGGTTCAGCCTGTCAGTAGGGGGAGCTAATGAACTCCAGGTGGGAGTGGATGGCTATAGGAAAATGGGAAAAGGGTAAAGCTCTTTATGTGTCTTTGTTCAATTCCTGCCACAATTTATCAGCCTTGTGTTCAACTAAACAGGCCCTGGTTTCACACTGTGTCAGTGACTCAAAGACAGGCCTTTTATATTACAGAAAAAATTCTTTTGAAGGGACAGAGGTGGCTTGGCGGTTAAGGAAGCAGGCTTGAGTCTGGAAGGGTTTAGGTTCTAATCCACCGGCTGCCAGGTTGCCACTGTAGCGTAGCACCTTCCCATCCCACATAACCTCCAGTGGCCTCACCACCCACAGAAAGGCTCACAGTTTGGTGCAGTGTGATTTGGGTGGTAGTTATGGAGACTGCTGACCCCTGCGACCCGACAATGGACAATTTCTTTCATAATTATACCTGCATTATTCAAAGGCCATTACTGTATATTGTATCATTTTATTGTCCTTTTGATTCTTGCCTAAATTAACTGTGGTGGTCAAAAAGCATGGTGTTGTGTGTTTTAAGTTTTTATTTTTTAATGCTCCATATTTCCTTCCTATCTGCAGCAGAGACAGAGGACGTGTGTATCGTGGAGCGTCTGTTCTCCAGCAGCCTGGTGGCCATCGTCAGCCTGAAGGCTCCCAGGAAGCTGAAGGTCTGTCACTTCAAGAAGGGAACCGAGATCTGCAACTACTCCTACTCCAACACCATACTGGCTGTTAAACTCAACAGACAGGTCCGTGTGTCTCGGCTGCTGCCGTCGTACGTGGCGTTGTTTTGGTATCGCTGTGTTGTTAATGATTTATCACGGCTCCCCCGCAGAGGCTGATAGTGTGTCTGGAAGAGTCGCTGTACATTCACAACATCAGAGACATGAAGGTGTTGCACACCATCAGAGAGACGCCCCCCAACCCTTCAGGTGAGACGGAGCAACTGCAGTTGAATTGTACTATTGGGATATTATTGGGCCAGAAATAAAAACTGGCATGAATTAACGAATTAATTAATATGTTAGATATTATACAGATATTGAATATTGGTTTTCTTCATGTGGAAACGTTGAATCTAAAATAGCAAAAACATAACGTTATCAACATGAGAAATTACATGAAAAACAATTCACACATCAGTGGTATTTGTTTCTTATCCTGTTCATTTGTAGTTTTTCCAGATATTTTTCTGTGAATCTTTTTTCACAGAACAAAACTCATGTGCTGTAACAAATAGCATGGTGGGACTACATGTTGGATTTTATCTTGCAGGCCAGATATAATTACACTGCGGGCCAGATTTGGCCCCCGGGCCATAGTTTGACACCTGTGCACTTGGCCAAAAGTAATATTTTACAGTTCTATTTGATCTAATATTTAAATATTACCAGTATCTAGGGTTTAAATCTGGCATGGGCAAACTTTTTTTTGACTGGTGTCCCTCAATCTGTCCTATTTTGGACATTTTGGACATGTAGGTTGGGTCAGGATCAGAAAGACGGAGACTGTGTGTGAACTAAGATGGGTGAATGCTAAAATGTTTTCACTGTGTGCCCTCTATAGATAGAAAGGTGGGTACTACAGGGTGAAGGTAGAAGTATAATTAACAAAGAACTTTATTATTTGTTAAGGTGGACCGGCCGGATTACAAAGATAAACGGGCCATATATGGTTCCCCGGCCCTCAGTTTGACACATTTGGTGTTTGTATAATAAGAGGGTTGAGAGCTGGAGACAGTCAGGGACAGTTCGACAGTAAAGCAGCTGAACTGAAATCTGTTGAAATGAAAAATTTTTTTTTTTTTTTTTTTTTTCTTAACATTTGTCAAAATGAATATGTGCCTTTGCTGAACTTTGACTCTTTGTTTCCTTCAGGACTGTGTGCCCTTTCCATCAGCAATGACAACTGTTACCTGGCCTACCCGGGCAGCGCCACGATAGGAGAGGTTCAAGTGTTTGACACGGTCAACCTGGTAAGTGAACCCAAGTAACCCCCCGCCCCCCAGGTTGACTGTACTGCATGTCTTAGCTCTGTCACTGCGACTCCTGTTTCACAGCAGGATCTGACAAATCATCATGACTCAGCTTCACAGCTGATCATTACGTTCTGTTTTCCCGTCTAAGAGGGTTTTTCCTCTCTTTCCCAGCGGGCGGCAAACATGATTCCAGCCCACGACAGTCCCTTAGCTGCTCTGGCCTTCGACGCCAGCGGGACCAAACTGGCCACGGCCTCAGAGAAGGTGGGAGTCAGTCTGTGTGTGTTTGTTCTTCCCTGGAAAAACAAACCGTAGAGATTTTCATTGCGTTCTTACATGACAGTCCATCAGCCTGAGCCTTATTCATGCTGAAGTTCCAGTTTCTCCTGTATCTATAACAGGAGCTCATGTGGTCTCCGCGTCGTCGTCATCACTTCCTGCTTTTTGACATGTGTCACTGTTTGGTCTCACTTCCTCCAGGGCACAGTCATCCGTGTCTTCTCCATACCAGAGGGACAGAAGCTCTTCGAGTTCCGACGAGGAGTGAAGAGGTGCGAATCACTCACGACAATCGAAAACTGCGGATGTCACACAATCATAATAATAAACACATCGTGATGGTTGGGGGATCTAACGCATTTTATCTTTTTCTGATGTTTACGACGTTTATGTCAGTATTTTGGCGGCTGCATATGTCAGTATCTGTTGCTATCCGAAATAAAACTTAAGCGTTTGGACAATATCGTCAACACTCTTGTGTCTGCGGGTGGAGGAACCATAAATTGTCCTTCTCTATATCTTCCCAGGTGTGTGAACATTTGTTCGTTGGCGTTCAGTATGGAAGGTCTGTACCTGTCGGCCTCCAGCAACACAGAGACGGTCCACATCTTCAAGTTAGAGACGCAGAAGGAGAAGTACGTGTATGTATCCCCTCCACTCCACGACTGTGTTTGTGCTGGTTGACGTTTAGTTGACGTAACTCAACAAAGAAACTCAATGTCTCTCTGTGTTTTTTTTATTTTCCACCAGGCCTGCAGAGGAGCCCACCACCTGGGGTGGATACCTGGGTAAGGTCTTGATGGCGTCCACCACGTACCTGCCCTCACAGGTGACAGAGATGTTCACTCAGGGCCGAGCTTTCGCCACCGTGCGACTGCCCTTCTGTGGACACAAGAACATCTGTGCACTGGCTGTGTGAGTGACACTTTCTCTCTTACTCTGTCAAAAAAACAACTATATAATTTGTAAAATAGTCGTAGTTCTTGGCCTAGTGGTTAAAGAAACAGACTTGGGTCCGCAAGGCCCCCGGTTTGAATCCCCCTACTGCCAAGTTAGCCATGATGGTGGCCTGAACATGGTACCATCCCCACTCACTGCTCCTCTGGCGCCCATTGTTGGGTTCAATGTAGAGGTGACATTTTGGTGTGTGCTGTGGTGTGAATCACAAATGTCAAACAAGGAGTTTGGTAAAAAAAAAAAAAAAAAAAATGTTGGCCGGATTAGGAGGAACGGGCCATAACTGGTCCCCAAGCCTCAGTTTTACACGTTTGGCCTGCCATATTATAAGGGAATGACTCTGACACCACCGCTGTAACGTTTTGGCCTCAGGATCCAGAAGATTCCCCGCTTGTTGGTGGCAGCAGCCGACGGTTACCTGTATCTGTACAACCTGGATCCACAGGAGGGTGGAGAGTGTACGCTGATGAAGCAGCACAGGTAACACACTCACGGGCACCAACCATGTCGGTTATGCAGTAACAATGGAAAAATACTCTTGTGTTCTGTCATCTGTCTTCTAAAGTGGCTGGTTCTTAACTGGTGGGTCCCGACCCAAAAGTGAAAGAAAAAAAAATTAGCTAAATATTGTTAATCAGCTGTTGAGCATTTGTTTTCTTTTAGGAAAGCTCTTATTTTGAAAGGCGCACACTGCTGGGAGGGAGGTTTTCATATTCTAAACTGTAGAGACGTTAAATGCAAAACACCGGACAAAGTCCACTAACATCAACTGTCCCTCTTCTGGTTCCGACCTCAGGTTAGATGGCGATAACGAAGCACCCAATGAGATCCTTGAACAAGGCTCTCATGAACGCCCCCTTGTGGCGCAAACCTATAGCGCTGCAGTCACTAAAGGTAGGTCCAATACTTTTTATCGTGAACTTTTTGAATTGCTTTTGCTTTGTTTCCATTAGTCATGTGATCCTGCTGCTCTAAACCCCTGGTCCTGTCAGTCCTGCCTGAAGTTACTGTTGTGATTACGTTAACTAGCGGGCAACTGTCGTCTCCCAGGTTACTGCGAGGAGCAGGGAGCTGTGGGAGGAGCGGGAGTCGAAGACGACCTCAACGACTTGCGCTTGGAGGAGGAGAACGAGCAACCGCCGCTCATCCTGGAAACTGACTGACTTCACCCAGCCGCGACCGCACCCACCAATCAGAGGACTCCTCTGGTGCTGCTATGAACATGTGACACAAGGGGGGAGGAGTAGCTGCGGGCGTGATAAAAGGGAGGGAGGGGGTGTTTTTAAAAAGCGTCGTCCGTCAGTCTGTCTGTGCTTTTCACCTGTTCATACCCATGTCTGTGTTTCTCTCTCTCTCTTTCGCTCTCGTTTTCTTTTCTCCTTCGCTTCCTCGTTCTTTCCAGGTCGCCCTCTGTTGGCCAATCTGAAGCTTTGCATGTACATGTGCCAACTGCTAAAACATGCTCCAATGTGAATACGAGCGTCTGAGTGTGCGTGCATTGGACATTTGATTTAAAGAAAAATTAATAATAATAACCATGTAGCCACGTCTCTACTGAATACACACACTCGGATGCTAGCACTGTGTTAAAGTGGTTGTGTAAGTGCCTCTCTGTCGCCCCCATCATGGTTTTCTTCCGTCTCAGTGGAGGAATCCTTTTGGCTTTTGCTTAATAAAATCTCTTTTGTGTTGTCGGATCTTAATCTGAGGGTGTGTGCGATCTTTTCTCACCTCCAACTCTTTCGGACGTTAAAGTTGCACACTGAAGAAAAAGGGAGTTCATCTCCTGTCAAGGCTGATGTGATTTGGGAGCCAACAACGTCTGCAGATGCTTGTGAAAACGAATGTTTGCGACCTGAAATCACAAGTTTCTGTTTGCTGGGCTTGTATATTAGCAACACAGCCTCCACCTGGACTCATCCACCCACCCACTGACCCACAGAGGCTCGATGGACACCACCTCCCCACTGTCAAACTGTGTTGTCTTAATTATAACCTATGATGTGTCATGTGTATGGAAACATGCATGGTGGTGTTAGTGTGCTGCTACGTCTGTAGGTTCATACATCAGATTATGGGTGATGTCACACAGCAGGTCAGGTGACCATATCTATACTCTGTAGATGAAATTGTGGAATGCTTCTGACTCCAGTCTCTGGGATGAAGGGTGTGTCAGACCTGTGGGTCGTGGAGCGGCCAATTGCAGCGCAGCCTGAACCTGATTGGTCGGTCAGAAATGTGGCACAGCCTCCTTCCTGTCAGTGTTTTGGTTTGTTGGGAAACTGCATGACCAGGAAAAGAAGTGAGATTTGAGTTTCCCGGGCATTTTCTAATGATTTTGTACAACATGTATAATGTTGCTCTGAAGCTCCATTGACAATAAATTCCATGTTGATGAACAGGAAGTGCTTTTTTCTGTAGATGTTTGGGTTGCACTCCATACTGAGGAGAACTTCTCAATTTCAGGCAGGATTTTTGGTGGGTGTCGTTCTGATCTGTGATCAGATATCTGGAAAGATGCTCTCTGGCTTTGAGGATGTTGTTACCATGGCTACGGTGATGTACAATTTTTTTCTTGAGAATATTTTTTTCATCCAGTAACATTGCAGCTTTAAAATCTTCTCTGTGTCATTCTGACAAGTTTTGGTCTCAACATTCGTCAACTCTACAAACCACTGACTCTACAGGAGTCAAACTCGTCCACAGGATCAGACACAGAAATGAGACACTGTTTCACTTGCTTGTAGTTTATTAAGACTCAGGTGCAGCAGGAGCGACACACGCAGGCGGGCCCTCTGTCGTTGACGTGAGAACACAGCTTTACCCCCGCCCCTCCAGTTTGACCACCAACAGATGAAGCAGAAAACAGACATATTTCATAAAAACACACATAAAACAAAAAAAACTTATCAAAGGTAGAAAACGGACAAAAGTTTGGACAAACAAGTTATTTTCCTACCTCCACTAGGTGTTGCTATATATCATACGTTACACCTTTAAAAACTACAACAGACAACATTGAAAAAAACTAGACGAACATCACAGTGCAACGACGGACAGACGCTTCACAGAACACGTGACTTATCAAATATTAAGACTAGTTGTGATGTTTAAGACTTGTTAAAGACTTGTTTAAGACTTGTTTAAGACTGGGGACTTGTTTAAGACTTCCTTCAGGATCTTCTGCGTCATCTTCAGTGATGTTTCCACTGGAGGTTTGGAGGAGTGTGTGTCACTGTGACCAAACAAACAAACAAAAGCAAAATCAAGGTTACACAAACAGAGACGCTACAGAGAAACCCCATGTTGCCTTGTGTCTTCATGCCGACCTGCTGGGGGTGTGTGCTTGTGTCCACCTCAGTCGTCCTGGCCTCCACCGGACGGCTTAGTGACCTGGACGATCTCCACCGAGGTGAAGCCTTTCGTGGTGGAGGCTCTGTTCCTGGTCCTCATCTTATTGAGGGCCATCTCGGCCATCTCCGCACGCTCCTCGGCGTCGTCCAACTCGTGCACGGTCTTCCTGTACTTGGACAGACTGGTGGTGGCCTGCTCCTCCTGCAGTGACCATGGTGAGACATTGGTCAATATCTTCTTCTTCTTTCACCCTTGTCCCTTCAGTTGTTGCCACAGCGAGTCAACAATTTCCATCTCCCCCTGTCCTCTCTTCTACTCTGAGTCCAGCTACCTCCATGTCCTCTCTCACTGCATCCATCGATCTCCTCTTTGTCTCCTACCTGGTAGCTCCATCTCTAGGATCATTCTTCTACCAATGTATCCACTGTCCCTCCTCTGAACATGTCCAAACCATCTCGGTCTGTCTTCTCTAGCTTTTTCTCCAAACCTTCCTGTCTGTGTTGTTCCTCTAATCCTGATCCTGTCCATCCTTGTCTCTCTTAAAGAGAATCTCACCATCTTTAACTCCTCCACCTCCAGCTCCGTCTCTTGTCTTCTGCTGTCTCTAAACCATCCTTCATGGCAACCAACCTCTGAAGTTGTTATGCTCCTCTGAACGCTGATTTAGCTCCAGCTCTACTCACAGCTTCCTCTATTTGACGTTTGTA
The DNA here is from genome assembly GCA_016785265.1 of Paraplagusia blochii. Lineage (NCBI taxonomy): Eukaryota > Metazoa > Chordata > Actinopteri > Pleuronectiformes > Cynoglossidae > Paraplagusia > Paraplagusia blochii. Next base: position 191,604 of record JAFBJS010002679.1, on the reverse strand, counting down.
GGACTTCAGCTTGTTCTGGAGCTTCTCCACCAGCTCCTGCATGCGCTGGTTGGTCTTGTGGTCCTCCTCCGTCTGGAAGATCAACTCTTTGAGTCGACGCTCGCCCTTACGGAGGTTTTTCACCGTCTCTGTGTGACGTTTTTGCTCCTGGTCCAGTTCATTCTCCAGCTCCCTGATCTAACGGAATACAAACAGAGCGAGCGAAGAGTGTGACGTTGGACGTCCTTCAATCATCTGTCTTCTTTACTTTTGTCCGTCCAGCGACTCACCTTAGTCTCCAGTTTCTGGATGGTGCGTTTTCCAGCCTTCAGCGCCTGCTGCTCAGCCTCCTCCAGCTTCAAGGTCAATTCTCTGATGGTCTGCTCAAAGTTCTTCTTCACCTTCTCGAGGTGGGAGCTGCGGTCCTGCTCCTGGCGAAGCTCCTCACAAAGTCGCGTTGCCTGGAAACAGATGCAACTCGGTTCATCATCCAATCAAACTGTAAATGTTGCAAGTCCAAGTCCAAGTCATGGACTTACATCCGTCACGGCCTTTTTGGCTCTTTCGTCCGCAGCACGGAACTCTGAGATCAGCTCCTCGTTCTCGCTGGACAGTCTGGTGAGGTCGGCCTCCATTTTCCGTTTGATGATGATCAGACTTTGATTCTGGAGTGAGAAGACAAACATGGTTTCATCAGAGGAAGGTGGTGAGACCTGCAGCTTTTTCCTGACAGCTCCATACCTGCATGCTGATCTCACTGAACCTCTCCGTGGTGTCCACCAGTTCCTGTTCAATCTGTTTGCGCGCCCTCTCTGAGGCCTCCAGCGCTCCTCTGAGCTCCTCCATCTCCCCCTGCATGAGACACAGTCGCCGCTCCTGCAGGCTGTACTTCTCCCTCAGCTCATCGTGTTGACGGGCGTCCTCGTCCATCTGCACCTGCAGGTCCTGGAGGGAAATGCAGAGATGAATGGTCTCGCTCAGATCTTCGTGGATCGTGGACCTGTCCCACTCACTTTGATCTGTTGCTGCAGTTTTTTCAGGGTCTTGACCAGCTCAGCGTTGTTCCTGTTGGCGTGCTCCAGCTGTATCTCCATCTCGTTCAGGTCTCCTTCCATCTTCTTCTTCATCCTCAGGGCCTCGGCTCGACCTTTGGCCTCTGCCTCCAGACTGGCCTGAAGCGACTCCACCGCACGTGCGTGGTTCTTCCTGGACAGAACAAACACACAGGTCCCATAATTAAATAAATAGTTTTGGGGAAAAACAGCTGTATATACAAGTAAAGGTCACTAGATGGCAGCATTGCAGCTTATTTATTAAAATCACTTAATATTGAATATCTCAAAAGATTCTCCATCTGACCTGGTGACTTCGAACTCCTCTTCCTTTTCATGGATCCTACGGTCAATGTCGGCCTTGACCTGGGCCAGCTCCAGCTGCACCCGCACCAGTTTACCTTCTTCAACCTGATGGAACACCACGTTTATACAACCTGATCTCTGACATGAGGAAAGATCTTCATGTCTCTGCTCTTGTTCTCACCTCTAAAGAAGCTTCAGCCTCCTCCAGAGCCAGCTGCATCTCCTCCTTCTCCACCTCCAGCTTCTTCTTGATTTTCTGCAGCTCATGGACACTGCGGCCTCCTTCACCAAGCTGGTCCACCAACTCCTTGATCTCCTCTGTGAGAGAAGAAACCAAAGTCTCACTTTTTGACTCCCCATCAGATGGACCAGTGGTAGAAGTTCATGTCACCTGAGAGGGTCTTGTTCTCCTTGCGGACGATCTCAATCTGGTCCTGACTCTCCTCGTAGGAGGTCCTCAGCTTGTAGAGCTCGGTCATGTAGGAGCGACTCTCCTTCTGGCTGGTCTCCAGCTCCAGCTGCAGCTCCTCGTTCTTCTGGCTCCACTCGGCTGCCAACTTGTCGAAGACTCGCTGCTTCTTGTCCAGAGCGGCTGCTGCGGCGTTGGACTGGCCACAAGGAGGCAGAATAGATCAGTCAATCTTTTTGTAACTTCTTTCTAAACACAGTGTTATGGGGGGATTTATCTTCGGGGGGACATTTCTCAGGTCCTTAAAGACATTGTTTCCCAAAGACTGGGTCGTGACTCTCAGGTGGGACACAGGAGATGTTCTTTTTAGGTCATCTTGCCTCATGTTTCCTAGGTGTTCATGGTCATCTTTGCTGATTTAGTTACTGATTTTTATCAGGGATGTTTGATATTACCTTTTGCCGATTTTGATTTTCGATACCGATATCGACGTATACAGATATGCGTTGCAATAGCCTCGGAAACTGAGGTAAATATTTCAGATTTCTATGTGTGATTTCAGCAAATTTGTCAAAACCCAGGCACTGGGGTATCAGCAGTGTTGGGCAAGATACTTTTTAAAAGTAACTTATTACTTTACTAGTTACTGCTCTGAAAAAGTAACTAGTTAGATTACTAGTACTAGAGGCATCTTTATTGTAACCTCAACTTGCCACTTGTCGTCGTCTTGCTTGTGGGTGTGTGCTGCTGAACCGTGCGTGTGTGTGAGACTGTTTATTTCCCTATAAGGCAAGAAGACCCGCCCAGGTCTCTTTCTGATTGGCTTAGCCTGAAACATTGTGCCTTCTTTTCAAGAGTTGCCACAGCGAGTCACCCATTTCCATCTCACCCAGTTCTCTCCATCTTCTACTCTGACTCCAACTACCTCCATGTCCACCATCAATCTCCTCTTTGTCTCCTACCTGGTAGCTCCATCTCTAGGATCATTCTTCTACCAATGTATGCACTGTCCCTTCTCTGAACATGTCCAAACCATCTCAATCTATGATTTACTAATATTGACTTCCCCCAGAAAAACATGTTTGGGAAACGTTGCCTCAAGGGAATGCATTCATGCAGCATGTGTCTGTCTACCTTCTCCAGGTCTATGGTCAGGTCCTCCACTTCACCCTGCAGCCTCTGCTTCACCTTCTCCAGACTTGCAGCTCTGGCCTGAGCTGCCTCCGCTGCCTCCTCCGCCTCCTGGAGCCGTGCTGCCAGTTTCTTCCTAGATGTGGGAAGAGGGAAACATGGAGTCATTTCTCAGTTACTAATGGGAATTTTTCCCGCCTCCTGCAGGAGTTTTTCTCTTGACTCACTTGGTCTCCTCCAGCTCCTCGGTGCGATGGATGGCGTCTGTCTCGTACTTGCTTCTCCAGGAGGTGACGTCAGCGTTGAGCTTGGACACGAGACGTTGGAGTTCACTGCGAGCTTCCGACTCCTCCTCCAGCTGCTCTTTGAGCAGAGAGAGGTCATGGCGGGCGTTGGCCAGGGACACCACCGCTGTGTTACGGCCCTACAGGACGACGGAGGACGTTCAGGACGTGATGTCTGATTTTTTATGTTCTTCGGGTAACAGTTTATCAACAGGTTCTACCTTGTTCTCCTCCTCCACCTGTCTCTTCAGTTCGTCAACTTGCAGAATCAGCGAGGCCTTCAGCCTGCTGGTCTGCGTAAACCGACTTTGGACATCTTCTAACTCCCGGCTGAGGTCGATGTTCTCAGCTGGACGCAACAGAAAAACCAAAAACAACATAAACTCCAACAACAATAACATTATAGAGGACAATACAGATATGGTTGGTCCATTTTGTCCTCCCTCACCGGTCAGATGGATTTTGGCAGAGTTGAGATCAGACTGAACGCGCTCCAGCTCAGCCAGGCGTGCGTTGGCCTCAGACAGGTTGTCCTCCAGCTTATGGGCGTGGACCTCAGAGTTCATCTGAAAACACACAGCACTGTGCATGAGTTTGACCGGTCCAGTTTGACTTGTCTTCTCTGTGGGACGCTCCAGAGAGTGACCTTCATACCTTGGCTTTCTGCGTGGCCTCCACGGTGACGTTGAGATCTTCGATCTCAGCCTTCATGCTCAGTTTGTCCTTCTCCAGTTTGACCTTCAGCCTGGTCAGGTTCTCCAGCTGCTCTCCCAGCTCCGCCATGGCATCAGAGTGTTTCTTCCTGAGCGCGGCCGCCGTGGCCTCGGACTGGAGCGCGGCCTCCTCCAACTCGCGCCTCAGCTTCAGCAGCTCCGTCTCTCGCTTCCTGTTTTGTTCGATCTGAAAAGAACGTGAGAGGGAACGTCAACATAAGGAGGTTCCTCGGGTGAAAAGACAACCGTCATCATCATCATCCTGACCTGGGCTACAGTGGCTCCTCCAGCCTCCTCCAGCCTCTCACTGAGGTCATCAAGGTCACGTGACAGCTCAGCCCTTTGCTTCTCCACCTACAATAAAAAAACAAAGAGAATGAACTTTAATGTGTGTATATTCCATATATTTACACCTGAAACAACAACTGGAACCACATCCTGTACCTTGGTTCTTATGGCTCGTTCAGCCTCCAGTTCCTCCTCCAGCTCCTCGATGCGGCACTGGAAGAAGGAGACGCGGATCACAAATCTGATGAATCAGAGACTAACTAATAACGTAACGCGCTACTTTTCCCATCCAGTAACGTTGTTATTGTTACTGTGGTGTAAAGGGTCTCGTTACTCGTTACTATCTGTGGTCCAAATGGACGGTTTAACATCTATTTTTTTTTTTTACTACATTTCATTATGATAGATGCTACAGAACACAACACTAAACTTTGAATGTGTTTTTGAAGTAAAGTAACTAGTTATTAGTTACTTTTATAATTTAGTAACTAGTTACGTAACTAGTTACTTTTTCAGAGCAGTAACTAGTAAAGTAATTAGTTACTTTTTTAGAGTAACTTGCCCAACACTGGTGCTAAACTAATCACATGATGCTACAGGACATCATGCACCCATCCATCAATGTCCTCTTTGTCTCCTACCTGGTAGCTCCATCTCTAGGATCATTCTTCTACTAATGTATCCACTGTCCCTCCTCTGAACATGTCCAAACCATCTCAATCTGTCTTCTC
>JAFBJS010002679.1:152027-180796 GCA_016785265.1 Paraplagusia blochii | reverse complement strand
GGTAGGAGACAAAGAGGAGATTGATGGATGCAGTGAGGGAGGACATGGAGGTAGTTGGAGTCAGAGTAGAAGATGGAGAGGACAGGGGGAGATGGTTGCTGTGGCAACACCTGAAAATGGGACAATCCAAAAGGATGAAAAAAAAACTTTCTTAAAAAAGTCCTTCTGTTCTAATGTGAACACAGGGATATTATGTTAACTTCATGTTTGGACAGGAACTGTGAAATACTTCACCACTAGGTGGTGCTAAATCCTGTTTGGTTTAACTTTGGAGAAATATCAAACAAGCAAAATGAAAATGGACGGAGAACAGAGTGAAATATAGTCATTAACACAGAGCTGTCATTTTTTTTACCCTCAGTGGAGTCCACGTCAGCCTGTTCCTCTCTGGCCTTCTGTTTGAACTTCATGTTGCCGAAGTGCATTATGCCTCCAGTCAGCTTGTAGATGCTCATCTTCTCCTCAGAAGTGAAGCCCAGGACATCAAAGGCCTCCTGCAGACAAAAAAGAGATCATTAAAGCATCACACCAAAGCACCAGCAGACAGAGTTGGACTGAAGATCAGATTTCATCAGATGTTAAATTCATGCACAGCATTAAAAAAACAGCTGATGTAAGAAGCTTGGAGAGAGTGAGACGTTCACTGACATCAGTGAGCTGCAGCTCCTCTCCGTCGTCCATGTTGTCCACCACGGTGACTCCCTGACAGACCCACACGTACTGCTTAGGGTCTGGACTCAGGAGCAGAGCCTCTGGGAAAACAATCACCACCAAATGTGATAAGATTCATCACAGAAATAGAAAATCAGGTCAAAATGCAAGAGGTGACGTCAATGGATTGTCACGTTGAAGGATTTGGACAAGTTTGGCGGGCCGGATTAAAAAGCCATATGGGCCGCATCCGGCCCCGGGCCTTAGTTTGCCCAGATCTGTTTTGGATGTATCCCACTTTAATTTCTTGTATTTCTTGTATTTTCACTTTAATTTCAGAAATTAATTACTTAAACTAATGATAACGAAAGTACTATGCTAAAATACATGTAAATACAACAGCGACACAAACAAAAAAAGAACAAATACATATTAACAAAAATAAAGCAACAAGTTCGACCAACAACTCTTTAGACAACTCGCTTTAACTTGGTACAACTAGTCTGATTTATTATGACTAGTGTTGGGCAAGTTACTTTAAAAAAGTAACTTATTATTTTATTAGTTACTGCTCTGAAAAAGTAACTAGTTACTTTACTAGTTACTAAATTATAAAAGTAACTAATAACTAGATACTTTACTTTCAGAAGTTTAAGCCCTTCACACCACAGTAACAATAACTGCGTTACTGAATGGGAAAAGTAATGTGTTACGTTATTAGTTACCGAGAAAAGTAGTTTCGTTACGTAACAGTGTTACAAGTAAGGTGTTAGTCCCAACACTGATTATGACTCGCCTGTAAAACTAAAGTGAGGGTTAAAAAAATACCATTCTAAGTTTTTGTTTCTTTTTTTTCACCTGTGAGTTCTGGCCTGCGTCCAGACAGGAGCTGGTAGAAGATGTGGTAACCTCTCTCCGCAGCCTGCTGGGAAATCACCCTGGATTTCTCCAACAAGTCTAACTCAGACAGAAAAAAAAGAACATTAAAAACACAACACCACCGTTGCAGACTGTATCAGTAACTCATATATTATTTCTTTTATGACTAATGAGGTGGGTGCTTTCTTTTGATCCACCCACAGGTCTCGATATCAGCTCCAGCCAGCTTTGCTGTGGGGCCGAAGTGGATGCGGATGAACTTCCCCTGAAACAAAAGCAGAAAAACACGTAGGTTTTGGATTTTGAGTTCCGGTCGTGCGTTAAAGTGGTGTTAGGTAAATGGTTGTGCGTACAAAGCGTGAGGAGTTGTTGTTCCTGATTGTCTTGGCGTTACCAAATGCCTCCAGCACTGGGTTAGCCTGAATGATCTGGTCCTCCAGAGAACCCTGGGGCAGAAGAAGAGAGACCAGAAGAGGAGGTCAATGGGAGGTTATTTCATTCGTTCAGAGGGCAGCAGTCTCCACCACTGCCACCCAAATCACACCACTCCATACTGTGAGCCTTCCTGTGGGTGGTGAACCTAGAAGCTATGTGGACTGGGATGGTTCTATGATCAGGGGCAACCTGGTAGCTGGTGGATTAGAACCTGAAACCTTACAGACCAAAGTTATATTATTTTTGACTTATTTATGACTGCATCCATCAATCTCCTCTTTGTCTCCTACCTGGTAGCTCCATCTCTAGGATCATTCTTCTACCAATGTATCCACTGTCCCTCCTCTAAATGTGTCCAAACCATCTCAATCTGTCTTCTCTACCTTTTTCTCCACACCTTCCTGTCTGTGTTGTCCCTCTAATCACCTCATTCCTTGTCTCTCCTAAAGAGAATCTCAGCATCTTTTAACTCCTCCACCTCCAGCTCTGTCTCCTGTCTTCTACGTAACCCTAGTGTCTCTAATCCGTCCATCATGGCTGGTCTCAACACTGTCCTGTAAACCGTTTTATCTTTTCGGTTAAAAACTCTTAAATAAACTCTTTATAACAAAAAAAAAGATAAAAACATGTTGGTTCTACATTCTGTCTAACTATAAATTACAAAAAAAACATTAAAATGAAAGAATTTTCTGCCTAAATTATAAATAAAACCCATTGATGACTGATCCCAAATGTAACTCTACTTGCCTTAGAGTCTGGAGCTTTGCTCCCAGAAGCTCCAACATTAGCAAAGTACTGGATGACCTTCTTGGTGTTCTCAGTCTTGCCGGCCCCGGATTCTCCACTGAAGGAAAGATGAGAAAAGATCAATGTCAAGAACCTTGTGGTTGTGTTTTAGTATAATGTTATATTTGCTTTTAAAAAAAAGGTGACGTCCTCACGTGATCAGCATGGACTGGTTCTCGTGCTCTGCCATGTCCAGACATAAGAGGGGACGAGAGAAAGACAGACAGAGTGTGAGCGAAGTGGGTTTAATGACTGTTGATTTCCCAGAGAGCAGATCACAAGAGTGAAGATGTTCCCTGTCAACAGCAGCAGCAGCAGCACAGGCAGCTGTCAGCTTCTCCCCGGCGACACATAATGGCTTCAAAGCAATTTCCAACTCCCTGATCAGATCATGGCAATAATTACAAACCTCCAGCAACTGCCCTGCTCCCTCTTTCTACGTACAACTGCGTAAATGTTTTCCAGCAATTGCGCCCGTGGTTATCCCTAATCACCGCATGCTGCAGCCATGTTTACCCCTGCCCCTCACTCATCTTCGGCCCTTCTTCCTCACCCATCATCATGTCATGGTACGCGTTGTCGGAGACGGAGAAGAGGTGAGGAGGAACTTCGTTGCGTTTCTTCCCCTTGTACATCTGGGCCACTTTGGCGCCGTAGATGGGCAGCCATTTGTAGGGGTTGATGGTCACGCAGAAGAGGCCGGAGTAGGTCTGGAGAGGAGAGGAGAAGAAGAGAGGAGGAGAGGAGAAGAGGAGGAGAGGAGAAGAGAGGAGGAAACTGATTTATCCAACTTTATCATTGGGTCGTTGGGTAAGAAGAGAACACACTTTGAAATCATACTCTGGTCTATTTCTATGGTCTATAGCCGCCGTGGGCAAACGGTCAAGAACATATAGATGCGGCATTCATCTATAGCAGTGCTTCTCAAATAGTGGGGCGGGCCCCCCTGGGGGGACGCGTGTGACCATGGAGAAGATGCTTTTTTTTGCCGCCGTACTACAATAAAGTTCAATTGCACATCCTTGTAAGTTAAACTCGTTCTTTTTGTTTTCTTTATGCTAACAAGGATATGATGTTATGCAGAGGTGTAGCTATAACTGCTTTATAGACAAATGCTATTATTTATAGTTGCAGCGGAGAGTGGGTGGTGGGTTGGGGGTGTGTGAATTGTTTTCTTCTTGCTAGGGGGGGCGTAACAGAAAATAATTGAGAAGCACGGATCCATAGTGTAGCAGTAGTGGTCACATGATCACAATAATACAACCAACAATATAATTTGGACAAGTTTGGAAGGCTGGACTACATAGCTAAAAGGGCCAAAACTGGTCCCCGGGCCTTAGTTTGCCCATATCTGGTCCAAAGGATTTTTGGACATGGTATGAATGAAATGAATTACCCTGATCTCAGATCAGGCTTCAAGTGACGCCCATGTCTGTTTTAGGAGCGAAAGGAAGAAAATGCAGAATATCTAAACACAGTAACCACAGGGGATCGAACTGACGACCTTCCTTATCCTTGTCTTCTCAATTCTGGACTGGACCAAGTCACCTCTATCTATGACTAGACCAGGACCTAGAATATTATTTATGCAATGACTAAATGTCTCAGTAAATGAGTCATCCACTCTGACCACAGTCTATTTGTTCTACGTGCGATAGTTTGTCGTCTTGTGTGTTTTTTTGGACTCTTCAGGACAGAGGTGTGTGTTGTGAGGCTTACATAGATCCTCATGTGGACGTATCTGCCCCGCAGGTTCTCCAGGACACTGGCCTCATTGAGGAACGTGAGGTTGGCCATGTCGCTGGCCTGGTAGAACTTAGGAGGATTCATTTGCTGAACATCATCCTTCTTCACAACCACAGTCTGACAGGAGAGTAAAAAAATATTGTGATGATCAGTTTTGATGTTATGATATTTTTTGAGCGGATATTTTGATGACTCACAGTGCTCTTGGTCTTGACGGTGACTTTGTTGCCATCTTCAGACTGAATCTCTCCGGCGACGAAGGCCTCCTTCTCGTCTTTGACCCAGCAGGAGCGCTTGATGTCGTATGGTTTGTTCATAGCGTCCATCTTCTCCTTCTCCGTGGGCACCAGGAACGGCATGGGGTCAACATCGTCCCCACACTCGCCTTTGTATCCACCCGGCATGGCTGCTGCTGCTGGTGCTGCTGACACCGACACCAACTCCTCCGCCCACTGATCCACAGGCTGCTGCAGAGAGAGAAGCTGGGACTGGGATGGAAAGTGGAAACTTGTACAAGATGAAGCAGAAAGACATTCTTCTTGACATCTTCAGTGCCATACTCACCAAAGCAGGGCCCAGGTAGACTGAGGAGAACTTTGGCTGAGAATGGAAGCCGTGGTCCTATATATCTGGACGTCCATCTCCTGATATGGTCACAATTCTAAAATCAGCTCTCACCCTGAGGTCTCATCCTTCTGATCTGCCTGGCAGCTACAGATCTGGAAATTCTTCGCTGCATCTCCATCCATTTAGGGTTTCCCTGGAAAGTCATCACTCAGGCTGAAAGCATCTCCATCCCTCTCTGGATCAATCTTCTCCATCCCTCCGCCCTTCCATTTTCATCCCACTTTTACTTGCTCTCTTTTCCTGAGTCTGATGGGATTCTGGATGAGTAAGGCAGTTTAAATTAAAACCACTGACGACCGCAGAAGGTAACGGCTATTTATTCTCATCCCTCTGTCTAACCTTTTAGGAAATGTAACTTTTTTGCATTCAATATACCAACATAACAACTTTTGTATTAACGGATTTTTTTTTCTGTAAATGTATATTTTATTTTGAAATCCAATTTTATAAATATGTAAATATCTCATTTTATACTTTAAAAGTTTTTGTCTCTTGGTTAAAATACAACTTATTTTCAATCAGATCTTTGAAGGACAAATAAAAACTCCTTTGTTAAAAAACAATATTTAATTCTAAACCATGCATTCAATATAAATGACTTTTATATTAAATCATACCTAACTGTACATTTTTTCCATAAAATGTATATTTTATTGTGAAATCCAATCTTAAAAAGTAAATATTCTATTTAATACTATAAAAAAATGTTTGTTTCTTGGTTAAATACAACTTCTTTTAATCAGATCTTTGAAGAGAAAAATAAACCTCCTTTGTTAAAAAACAATATTTCATTGTTAACCAGTTAGGAGCTCATATCCTACGCCCTGAACATCACTTTTATCCTGGTATGTTATCCCTGAAATGTAATTATTTTAAAGCTTACAGATTAGATTAAATCATTTAGTCTCAGCGTGTGTTCCCTTCAACAGTACTTCAGCTCAGTACATGTGTATTTACTTAATGTCTGGGCTGTTGGGACCATTTCCCAGAATGCAGATTTCTTTGCAGCTGTTGCACATGTTCCCAAAGGGGGGCACTAAAGGACACAGATTGACACGACAGCACATACACACAAGAGTAAGAAGCCAAAGAAGAAAATAATAAAACATAATAATTCCCAAGTATATGTGTATAGGGGGTTATTATGTTTGTTAAATTAAATGTCCTTAATGTTACAAGAATATTCTAAGCTGGAGTAAAAAAAACTAAAGAAGATTATTGCACCGTCCTCTTGTGACCTCCTTCCTGTCCTCCTCTTTCTCCTCCTCCTCCTCATCACAAAAATATTTCAGGTAAATGTTTTTCTTTCATTTTTAGTTTCTCCTCCAGACTCAGTTTGCCTGAGGATGGGAATTACCAAGCTGCTGTAAACACCATGGGCTTGTAAGGGAATTTCTGGATAACACACACACACACACACACATTCAAACACATGCACAGACATATACACACTCATAATCACATAATCATACGAACAGCTGTACGTGACCCTGTCTGTGTGTGTGTGTTTCTGTGCTGCCACCTGTGGAGTGTCGACACTGTTTCAAACATGTGGGAATTAGACAGATGCAGCATAAAAGTAGGTTGGGTTGAAACAAAAGGCCGGAGACAGATGGACAGACGGGTGAGGTCATCACCTCCCGGCCGACGCTGATGGACAAATATTTTATCTGATAAAGCCCCTATTTTCCGTTGTTAGTCAGAGAAAGAGTGTGTGAGTGTGGCCCAGATACAGCAAGCTGATTGACTACTTAAGGTAGATTTAGTCTGGCCTTTAAACAGTATGTTGAGAGGGACTATTGTTGCTGCAGCTTATTCTGCAGCCACTCGGCTCGGCCCAGTACAGCTGAATGCTCTCAGAGATTTACCAGATTTTTTTTTTTTCTGAAACCAGAATGAATAACTGATATCAGTGTAAAAAAAAAGTCAGAAGAGTGGTCTCAGATAAAGATCTATAAATAAATGTCTCTGCGACTGATTGTCATTTATTCACATTACAATTATAGCACATTAAAAACAACCCTGACTTTATTTAATGTTTTCAAAGCAAAAAGCACATAAAATTACCTGATTTTGCCCCCTCTCTCTTTCTATCTATCTTTCTGTCTGTCTCTCTGTCTGTCTGTCCGTCCGTCTATCTAGCTATCTAACTGTCTGTCTGCCTGCCTATCTATCATCTACCTACGTATCTATCTATCTATCTATCTATCTATCTATCTGTCTGTCTGTCTGTCTGTCTGTCTGTCTGTCTGTCTGTCCGTCTATCTGTCTATCTGTCTATCTTTCTATCTGTCTGTCTGCCTGCCTGCCTATCTATCTATCTATTTATGTATCTATCTATGTATCTATCTATCTATCTATCTGTCTGTCTGTCTGTCTGTCTGTCTGTCTGTCTGTCTGTCTGTCTGTCTGCCTACCTACCTACCTACCTACCTGTCTGCCGGGTATAAAAAGTTAGCCACAGGCAAAACTGTATAATTTCAATATGTGAAGAATGTCTCATCGTGCACGCCCACGCTTCCCGGACGCGAGCACGTAAACGCACTGCCCGTTAAGAACATGACGTAAGTACGTGCTTCAGCCTGCCTGAAAATGTTCTCCAGTGTTGTTGGCTTTCGAAGGAGCGCTGGACTTTTTCCTGAAATAATACCTTTTTACTGGCCGGGGACAACGAAACCAAGCGCATGATTTTGGACTGTAGTGGTTTGCGCTCCTGATAAGGGCAGAAACGGTGTTTTTGGGAGACTACAGCGGGAAGTTTGCGTGCTTTTCTCCCGGAGTGATGTCGAATCCTGGGACTAGAAGAAACGGCTCCAGCATCAAAATCCGACTGACAGGTAAAAAACGAGAGCAAAACTGCGTGTCGAGAACAGGGTTTGTGGACTTTAATGTCCCCCTTGTCTGCCTGTTTTGTCAACTGTTGAAATTGACCACAAAATTGCTACGGTTGGGGAGAATGTTCGCTCCGTCGTTCGCCCAAACATCCGGTTTTTGTGTGGCACAAGTGCTAGCTTGTTCGCAGGGATGCTAACGAAATCACTAAAGGACAGTGGAGAGGCTGTCCACTGATCTGGGGTCAGCACAGTCACGTCCGCCGGCTCTACTCGATTTAAAACGCTTTAAAACATATTCACTAACAGTCAGTCATTCTATTTTATTTTAATTCTAACGCTGTAGTTACTGTAGACTGCTAACAGCCTTTAGCTAACCTTCCACTCTGTTCGGTTGGTCGGTTGCTGACCAACAGCCCAACAAAAACAGCCGGACCACAAAGTCATCACTTCCGAACACAAGGTGAAAGTTAATTCCGAGCAACATGTTCCTCAAAAATAGACCCTCCAATAGATATGACATGGATTACACCTGAGTTGTACTGGGACTCAACTTGTTCCCCTATCAGAGAAGCTATGAATGTTTTTAGATATTTTTATTTGACGACTTCTGGTCAGGTTAAAGCCCTGTAAAAGGAGTAAAACAACTGTAATACTCAGCTCCAACTTCAACTTTTATTCGTTTATAGTGCCAAATCATAATAACTGTCATCTCAAGGCACTTTACAAACAATCATACATGAAAACAAGAATAGGAAATAATACGTAATAACAGAAAGAAATGCCCCTGCCCTTATAGACCCTCACACCGACTGAGAACGACCCAAAAACCCAGACAGTGGGAAAAAAGGAAGACACCTCAGGGTGATGGACAGTGGAGGGGATCCTTATATATCCACACAAAGGTTCTTTAAAGTCTTTGCCGTGTCAGTTTAAAGGCAAAGTCCTGGGTCAAGACCACAGACTATAGGATTCTAGTTGGGTCATGATTTGTAGGCTGAGTCTTGAGTCCAGTTTACGGCCACAGGGTTCTGGGGGGAGAACAGAGACTCCTGGGGTAATGCGTTAGTCAAAGTCTTCCCCTATCTGAGAAGCCATGAATGTATTTATGTTTTTGGTATTTTTATTTCATGACTTCTGGTTAGGTTAAGGCCCTTCAAAAGGAAAAGTAAAAAGGAGTAAAACAACTGCAAAAAAAGTACAAAAAAGGAGTAAAACAACTGTACTCAAACTCCACAGTAGTCATCGATCAATGGATTATTGTTTCCTGTTTTGAGATTTGACTTTCTGTCATTGTGGTTTATTTATTTTACTAATCATGTCTTTTGTTTTATATTGTCTGATTCCTTCATTGTGGCCCTCACTATACACTTTGTTCAGCTTCTGTTTACAAAGTTGAATATTTGCGGTGGCACTTTTTGCACGTTTTGTGTTTTATTGAGGACTAAATCCTACCATATGTTATGCTACATGATTTGATGAGGGTGGTTAGATTTGGAATTTCAACCACACTATTTGACTGTGCTGTACTTCAGAAGCTCTAAAGTCCAAATGAGGTTTACATTAACCATCAGCTGCTCAAAGTCATAACTTACCACAAAGCAGCCTGGAGACATGAAGAGTCTTCCAACAAATGTACATTTTTGGAGGTGATCAGCTCTGTGTTTAAATGAAAGCAGTACAGTGGTAAAACATGTATATTACCCAGATCTAGATACATGTTAGTAAAGTACCATGACAATAAATGAGTATTAAAGTAACTTACAATATATACTCAAGACTGATGGGATACTTAAACTTGTTTTCAACTCATGGAGACACTACAGATTTGACAAAGTAAAGTACTGTGTCTCAATCCTTTGTTTTTATTAAGTTAAATATAAATGAAGGATGAAGATAATAATAATATATTAAGAATATTTTTTTCCTTTCAGCTCGGCCCCTTCTTTTTCAGAGGTTGAAACAGCAAGTCAACATTTTCCATCTCTCCCCCTGTCCTCTGTATCTTTTACTCTGACTCCAACTACCTCCATGTCCTCCCTCACTGCATCCATCAATCTCCTCTTTGTCTCCTACCTGGTAGCTCCATCTCTAGGATAATTCTTCTACCAATGTATCCACTGTCCTTCCTCTGGACATGTCCAACCCATCTCAATCTGGCTTCTCCAGCTTTTTCTCCAACTCTATTGAGACTCTGACACCACAACGATCATCAACGTCTTTCAATTATTGACAGGTTGTCTTATTTCACTGTGTCACCTGTGTCCAGTGTCTGGGAAGAAACAGCAGTTGTTCATTTTTGTGATTTCATGTCTGTATTTCCTGCTGTTGCTTCTACTTTTTTTTTCACAAAGTACTTTAGATATTTGGGTTTTTTTTCTGGTCCTTCTCTGCTGTGCTGGACACTTACACGTATGCCCCGTGTTACGGAACTGCGTTGTTCCCACATACAAACTGACTCACACACATACGCAGTTGAACAATGGCCTTTACTGTAGCTAATGTGACCCCACTGGGCATCTGAGGGCCTCTATTCACATGGTAATGACCACTCTGTGCTGCCGGGCAGATGTCGTCTGAACCATAACCGGGAAAAACCAAAACACTCCCTGAATTTGGCTCCCTGACAGACTGGGCTTCAGTTTGATCTGAGTTGAAAGGCAAAACAACTGCATGGTTAGGCCTGATGTTGTTTGGTTTGACAGAGAAGTATGGTCAAAAATGCTTACAGTTTGCATCATTTTAGTCTCACTTCCCTTTTTCTTTATTAAAATAGATTTCAACACTGCTGACATTTTTCTTTTTTTTTGCTAGAGATGAATTTAAGCGTCTGGCACACGTACACGATCATCACATGGTTAAACAATTTCTGCATCTGGTTTAATTCTGTTCAGGGATTCTTTTTTTAGCGCTTTGCAGTGGCAATATTTTCAGAGCAAAGTTATATATTTAGAAATATAAACAAATGTCAAACTGAAGGGAAAGGTTTACAGGACAGTTGGTTGAGACCAGCCATGATGGATGGATTAGAGACACTAGGAATAGGTAGAAGACAGGAGACAGAGCTGGAGGTGGAGTAGTTCAAGATCCTGAGATGCTCTTTAGGAGAGACAAGGATGGACAGAATCAGAAATGAGGTGATTAGAGGGACAACACAGACAGGAAGGTTTGGAGAAAAAGCTAGAGAAGACAGATTGAGATGGTTTGGACATGTTCACAGGACAGTGGTTATATAGATAGAATAATGATCCTAGAGATGGAGCTACCAGGTAGGAGACAAAGAGGAGATTGATGGATGCAGTGAAGGAGGACATGGAGGTACAGGGAAGAGGGCGAGATGTAAATGGTTTACTCGCTGAGGGACTTGTCAAAGGGAAGAGAAGAAGAAACAAATGTGGAACTGATTTTTTTTTTCATTAACCTCTGGAATCATCACCTGTGAGAATGTGAAATTAGAAGAAACTATTTTGCCAAAGGTTTCTCCAGTAGATTTTGTTTCCAGAAGACTCATCACCTCTAATCCAGAAGGTTTCTCCACCATCCTTTGGATTCCTTTTCTATCGCCTTTTCATTCAAGTCAAACACAGAAAACATCCTCGTCAGATTTGTAAAAATGACTTTGTCATGGTTGAAAAATAGAAACTTCAGTGTATATTTCATAAAGAAGGGTAAAACTCCATCTAATCTTAGTTGGACGCAAGAGTGGCGACCGAGTTTATTTAAACTCCACGTGTTTACAGTTGTTCAAACACATCGTCCGCTACCGACATATACATCAGGTCTGAATGGGATAACTATTCCAGTCTGGATGCTAACTGAAGTTGTTGTCAGTG
Organism: Paraplagusia blochii; assembly: GCA_016785265.1. Lineage (NCBI taxonomy): Eukaryota > Metazoa > Chordata > Actinopteri > Pleuronectiformes > Cynoglossidae > Paraplagusia > Paraplagusia blochii. Next base: position 169,008 of record JAFBJS010002679.1, on the reverse strand, counting down.
ATTGCGTCCCGCCCCCACAGGTATGAGTGGAATTCTAATTGGGTAAGGAATGTGCGGTGAGCCAATGGGGGGTGCTGCACTGTGCTGTGCTGTCTGGCTGTAGAACACTCTGTTTAGTCTGTCAGAAAGGGATCTTGTTTGGCCTATATATGTGAGGCCTTTGTGTGTCTGTGTGTGTATTTCTTTGGCAGGGATGCAGACAAAGATCTGGGAAGTTTGACACTGGTTGACTTTTCAAATTGGGATGTGTTTATGTAGACATTTCTGAGCCGAGCGGAGTCAGATTGTTGTGTCTTCCAGTCCCTGCAGTCTCCCCCAGCTGAAGCCGACAGAGGAAAAAGTCAGGGTGAAGGAAGAGTTGTACAGTTATTCATACTTTACTGAAGAAGAGATTAACTTTCACCCTTCGCTTTACACAGAATCTGGCAGATCCTGTTGAGCGAGATGTTTTAAAAACTTAATATTTAAAGCAGCATCATATGTGGCTCCAGTCATAACACACTGGGTTTGTTTATTATCCGTTCGGGTCCGTGAAGAATGGGAACACGTGATGAACGAGTGCAAATCAAATCGTTCAAAAAAAGTGTCCGTTCCGGTTTAAAGGATCTTTATGGCCAACGCTCTTGAATGAAAAAGTTAATCAGCAGGATTATGTAAATTCATTCAGGAAAGCAACACGTGTCGCACTGGCTTTTGTGCCCAGAGGCTGAATGGGACAGACGTGGCTAATCAACACACACCACTGTGGCCTGTGTCCGGAGGAGCAGGTGATGAAGACTGCAGTGTGTGAGGAGTTTTTAAAGTAGAAACTGTCGAGTCAAAATTGACTACACAGAAAAAAAACCTACTTAACCAAGTAGTATTTCATCTTCTGAGGTAAATAACTAAATAAATACCTTTAAATCTGAGATACATTTCTCTTGAGGTCATAAATATTTAAAGACATTGTTGATATTTAGTGGGCGAAGAAAATTTCACACAGACAGGAAGGTTTGGAGAAAAAGCTGTTAAAGTCAGAGTGAGATGTTCAGAGGAGGGACAGTGGATACATTGGTAGGAGAATGACCCTGGAGATGGAGCTACCAGGTAGGAGACAAAGAGGAGATTGATGGATGCAGTGAGGGAGGACATAGAGGTAGTTGGAGTAGAAGATGGAGAGGACAGGGGGAGATGGAAATTGTTGACTCGCTGTGGCAACCCCTGAAACAAGCCAAAAGAAGAAGAAGAAGGGCAAAGAAAATTAAAACTGAATATTCTGGCATTCAGTGAGCTGCACAGGAAGTCTTGTGAAGTATCTCAACCATCACTCCTTCAAGTTCATCCAGATTCAGATGTTTTGACGTCCACTGTCTCTTTAGTTTTCTCTATCTTTGGTCTGTTGGCTGTGAACTGCTCAAGATTCTTTCTGGGTTTGTTTTTTTTTCCAACCCAATTATGTAGTTAATTCCTGAGAGTTTTCTCACCTCCATCTAAGAGGGCCTGTGGCTTCTTTCTCTGAACTCAAACACTTGGTATCTTCTCCTGACCAGATGAAATGCCTCCACTCTGCGTCATCTTTGTCTGTGTTGGTCAAACATACTTCAGTCTGGTCTGAAGTTGTCCCTTCAGCAGAAATGGGAGTTTTTCTTGGTCTGCTCTCTCACGGACTCGTTCCTGCGTAGGACTGTGGGGACTCTTGGTTCTGACCCTGCAATTCAACGATGGTCTTGGCCATTTATTACAGTGTCCTATGCATGTGAGACACATCTGCCATCAGTCTTCTCTTTGGACTATAGAACATTTTATGTTTAATGTCTCCTGCTCTCCAAGCATCAGCAACTATTTGTTTGTCTTGATTGAATTTACTTTGTTTGAATTTTACAGTTAAAGAGAATTACTGTTGTATAAGTCAAAATTATTAGTAGGTTTTATTCTTAATCTGTGCAGGTGACTCTCTTTGATATAACATGGGCTGGGACAGACGTAGGTTCTCTTCTTTAAGCCAGTGTTCCTCGACAGGTTAAATGTCTGGAACTTTTGTCATTAAGCTGTGGCAGATAAATACCCCACATTAGATAGAATTTAATTTCCGGTGTTCTGAAATATTTTCCTACCAATAAAATCTTCCTACCTGAATTGGCTGTGCATGCAGACAACAAGGATTTCTCATTTCTCTTATTGGCACAAAGCCTATAACTTTCTGCTACCAGACTGTTATAAAAAGTTAGAATCTTTCTATTCTATTGTTCAGTTCTTTTGTTGATATGGGTATGGATCAAGTGGAAGTAATAGCCAGATGGGGCCAAAAGGAAACATTATTTCTCTGCAGCCTGGCACTAATTCACCCACGAACCAGTACCGGTCCCCGGGCCCAGTGATTGGGGACCACTGCTTTAAGTAGTTCCCAGTGTTGGCTCTTGGAGGCTGATTCAGGAAAGCCTCTCTACTGGCTCTCTCACTGCGGATCCTCACAGTTTGTCTTTTTTACAGTGCTCATAAACGCCAAGAAAGAGAGTGTCCAGAACCAGCTGAGCTATGGAAGTCTGTCTGTGTGTGTCTGTGTGTGTCTGTGTGTGTCTGTGTGTGTGCGTGTCTGTATGTGTGCTTTCGCCAGCCGTGACTCTGGCAGAGTGAAGGATTTCCTGAGATACAGCCCTGAGAGGCCCTGTCACACATGCAAACGCCGCCGTGGAGTGGAGAAATAGACGGTGATTGTAGTGGGTGGAGGTAGAAAATGTAAGGGTGTAGGCCGAGTGCTGCGTGTGTGCAGGAGTGAAAGGGACAGAGAATGTCCTCCTGCTGCTCGGAGCTATGTGACAGGGGCGAGTAAGAAACCCGATCCCATCCCTGCGCCGCTGTCTTTCCTTTATTGTGCATGTGAAGAAAGGATGAGGTCTTGGTGTGGAATGTGTGAGTCAAGGGGAAGAGGAGGAGGAGGAGGAGGACTCAAAGGAGGAAGAGGGAAGGATATCCTGCAGCCATTCTCCATGGGTTAATCACAGGAAATAGACCAGGCTGCACCAGACACATCCACACCACCGCCGTCACCACATCCTTAAGCACCACAGCTGACTGACTGACTGACTGACTGACTGACTGACTGACTGACTGACTGACTGACTGACTGACTGACTTCCCAGATGGCTGTCACGGCCAAAGTAAATTATGGCTGATTTTAATTGCATCTCAAAGCAGTAATTGTGTGTTGAGATGGGTGAAAATGGAAGAAGTGCATTGTTCCCCAGACGGTAACTGAGCTACGGTTGTGATGTGAACTTTCTCACATCTAGAAGGACTTCCCCTACCAACGCAAAATGTTGTTCAAACATTGAACTTAACACCAATGTGATTGTTCCTCTTCACAATTCATGTTTTGACAAATGTGACTAATTGACCCCAGTAAAGTGTAGTTAAAAGAAACGATGTCAAATGTTTCGCTTTTCTATATATATATATAAGTAGAAGGTCGTTTATTTTCACAATGATGATTATATAAGGCGGAGGGAAATGTTTACAGGACAGTGGTGAGACCAGCTATGATGGACGGATTAGAGACACTAGGAATAGGTAGAAGACAGGAGACAGAGCTGGAGGTGGAGGAGTTAAAGATGCTGAGATTCTCTTTAGGAGAGACAAGGATGGACAGGATCAGGAACTAGGTGATTAGAGGGACAACACAGACAGGAAGGAGAAAAAGCTAGAGAAGACAAATTGCGATAATTTGGACATGTTCAGAGACGGACAGTGGATACATTGGTAGAAGAATGATCCTAGAGATGGAGCTACCAGGTAGGAGACAAAGAGGAGATTGATGGATGCAGTGAGGGAGGACATGGAGGTAGTTGGAGTCAGAGCGAGATGGAAATTGTTGACTTGCTGTGGCAACCTCTGGGGAAAAACAAGCTGAAAGAAGGAAAAATGAAGATTATTTAAGAAACATCAAATTCCGATAAACACAAAATCTTCCAATAAGCATAATAAGACATCTACATCTTTGATTTCTTCTTTGTTGTAATGCCTGGTACAACAGGAGGTTTATTAATTGATGTAGGAATTGAAGAGTTTCTGGTTTCCATCAAGAAAACCATAGGACGTGATTAGATTTTAACTCTAAAAATCCAACTCTGAGAAGGTATTTTTGTTGTTGCCATTATATTTGTCCAAACAAATGTACCTTTAGTGGCACCACATGTTAAAATGAACAAAAACTTATAGGAAACCGCAGTGTGATCCTAGAATGTTTTATATGACTGCAGATTTTGAAAAATGTAATGTAAAAAAAAAATACAGTACTTTTTGTCAGATTGCCTGAAAATGAAATTCCGTTTGTCACAACAGTCTACAAACACATAATTCAACAACTCCACCCTCCACTCCAGCGGTTAGCGACACTCTGAAGTCCACATGAGACTTCAAAACGGCCAATCATCTTGTTTTGTCCTCGGCGTCCTATAATCAGAACTGGACCTGGGACAGCCGGGACATGACTGTGTGTTCCTAAACACTGACTTGCGGTGGTTTGGTCTGTTGTTGTGTCGTCGTGTTTTCTTACCAGAGCTGGCCCGGAGTGACATGTGCCCACTGTTGCTCCAACACACAGACAGTCCAGCAAACAAACACACACACTCACACTCACCCACACACACACAAACAATCGCACGCACACACAAACTAAATGCTTTGCGCAGACTAGCAAACCCACACGCCGTTGGTCACTTTAAAGCTTTTCACTGAATCCACACAAATGATGTGGCAGCGAAGGCATTCTGCCACTCTCTCTCTCTCTCTCTCTCTGTGTCTGTGGGCGGGCGGCCTGCATGTCAGCTCCTGTGTGTTTCTAACACTGGTCTGTCCTTTACTGTCTGTGCATCGCATCAGTTCCCTGGCTCATTACCGTGGTCAGGCATTCATACATTAGCTCTGACAGGATTCTTCCCCCTCACATGTTTCAGTCTTCACCAGCGTCCATTTGTATCAGCCTACACACACACACACAGTGGTATCATTTACATATCCGCACCAGAGCTTTGTTGTTAACGCTGCCCCCGGTTTGTCCTTTTTCTTCTTTTGCAGTATTATGTGCCAAGAATCTCGCAAAGAAAGACTTCTTTCGTAAGTACATGTGTCTCTAGTCCCCTTTTTTATACATTTGCATGAATCCGTGTGTGTGTGTGTGTGTGTGAGGTGTGTTAATGAGGGGCTTCGTTAAAGGCCGCGGCCTGTTTCTGTGTGCACTTTGAAAGACGGCATTGTTTTCATTCTGGCACTGGTGGCGCTCTGTCACTGCGCTGCGATGATGCTGAGCATCGTCTATGTTTTCACAGCAGGACGACACGTAATCACACTGTAGTGACGAGACAAGATATTAACAGCAGCATTTCATTATTTTGTTTTCCTTTTCAGGCAGACCACGTAGACTACCAGTTAATCATCATTTTTAGACACTAGACCAGACATGGGCAAGCTAAGGCCCGGGGGCCAGATGTGGCCCATTGAGCCATCGTAATGCGGCCCCGCAACCTTGTCCAAAATTTAAATATTTATATTATCAATATACTTCTACATTTTCCCAGTAGATTACGTCAAAAAGGGGTTTAGAAATGTACGATTTTAGCCTTAGTTCAAACAAACGCTCCACCTTTGTGTTCTTCACGTCTACACTAGACTCACAAACATCAATAAACCAGTTTTATGATACAGATTTTTTTTTTATTAGATTATTAGCGTGTGTTTTGCTCAGGTTGTTTTACACCTCAACATTTTCCCTGATAGAGTAACCACTCTTCTTTTGATTTACTGCAGGTCTGCCAGATCCATTTGCCAAAGTGGTGGTAGACGGATCAGGTCAGTGTCACTCGACAGACACAGTCAAGAGCACATTGGATCCCAAATGGAATCAGCACTATGACCTGTGAGTGTCCTGTGTCTCAGCCCACAGCTGTCTTTTTTTTTTGTTCTTCTTTTCTCTAGAGAGAAATACTTTTTTTCACTTCTTATTTTCCTGGGGAAGAAACAGTTTAAGGCTATTGTTTGTTCTCCACAGTTATATCGGGAAGACGGACTCCATCACCATTAGTATATGGAATCACAAGAAGATCCATAAACGACAGGGGGCCGGCTTCTTAGGCTGCATACGTCTTCTTTCCAATGCCATCAGCAGGCTAAAAGACACAGGATGTAAGTCTCACACAATCACTGATGAATCTTGTGTCGGTTCCAGGTTTAGTTCCGATTATGTTTTTGTGAAAATATGTGAAAAATGATCTTCTCTTTTCTTTCAGACCAGCGTTTAGATCTGTGCAAACTCAACCCCTCAGACAGTGATGCAGTGCGGGGGCAGATTGTTGGTAAGCACAGACACACTCACCTCCTTCTAATGATTGTTTCGACCTTCCTGACCGTTTACCGCCTACTTTCTTTCCAGTGAGCCTACAGACGAGAGACCGCATCGGCAGCGGTGGACCCGTGGTCGACTGTCGAGGGCTGTTGGAAAATGATGGGTGAGTGTGTTCTCAAACACTACACTGTTTGTTCCCTGGTGTGTATTTTTCTACATTGTGGAAAAAACACTTCTGGTTCAAAAGCGCTGCATTCAGTCATGACGGTGTGTGTGTCTGTGTGTGTTTTCCAGGCCTGTGTTTGAAGGATGTTTCAGTGAAGAGCCGCTGCCTTACTCTGACCCCACCGGCGCTGCAGGTGGTGGTAATTGTCGACTGGACTCCCCCAGTCAGGAGGGCCGTCTTCAGAGCCAGCGAATCAGAGGGCAGGACATCAGAGGTCACGGCCACACCCCTCAGAACAGACCTCATGGCAACCAGCAGCCAGATCTCCCTGAGGGATATGGTGAGTACAGGGTTCTTAAGGTCACGAAAAACCTGGAGAAGTTATTCCATTTTGGAGAATAGTGTTTTCAGGAGGTTTTGAATAGTGAAATACCTGAAAATAAAATCAATGTGCTGTAATAAAATGTAAGTTGCTACGGACTGTCTTGATACCTTGGCTCAGTCAGTGTTACTGGTCATATGCCTTGGGACAACAACAAGTATAGACATTGCTAGTAGTGCGTCTTCAGAAGACAAATGATACCACAGCATGCCGGGGAAGCATAGCTGCAACTATGAATGGTTTTCATAAGAAAAAAATAAAAAAAAAAAGGACAAACTGAAAGGAAAAGAAGTCTATCCATTCAGATCATGCATTTAAAATATAAAATAATCTTACGTACTGTTACGATAATCAGATGTAACTGTTTCCTTCCGTCATGGAAATGTAGTACAATGTTTTGGAAAAGTCATGGAAACTCAGTTGTTGAAAAGCGTAACAACTCTGTTAGTAATTCACAGTTAAAATGTTGTGGTTAATATTTTGTATTTTGTGTTATTGTAACCTACTTCTTCTAAACAAAACAGAACAACGAACGACAGTCCAGGGCCAGGTGTACTTCCTTCACACACAGACAGGTGTCAGTACCTGGCATGACCCCCGGATACCACGGTACGGTCGACTCTCGTCTAGTTTCTCAAAATCAACAGAAGAGGAACGACACGCAGTCACTGATCACAATGTCCTGGTTCTGTCCTAGGGATCTGGCCAGTGTGAGCTGCGAGGAGCTCGGGCCTCTGCCCGTGGGCTGGGAAGTGAGGAGCACCGTGTCGGGTCGCATCTACTTTGTGGACCACAACAACAGAACAACACAATTCACAGACCCACGTCTACACACCATCATTAGGTACAAAAAAATATGGAATTATTTAGGAGTTTTGTTGGCAATTTTTTTCAACTCAGCCATTAATTCTCCCTACAGCCAGCAGTCTCAAGTAAAAGAATCCTCCCAAACCCCCCAAATGGACGTGGGGGGTGAGGACGGAGGAGGAGGCGGCGTGGGTGGCAGCGGCGGCGGAGACGGCGACATGGCGGCACGATACGAGAGAGACCTGGTGCATAAGTTGAAGCTGCTGAGGCACGAGCTGTCGCTGCAGCAGCCTCAGGCGGGACACTGTCGCATCGAGGTGTCGCGAGAGGAGATTTTTGAGGTTGGTGCAGTTGGTATTAAAAAAAAAATTGCCGGTGGTCAAGGATTAGAAACTGTTTCTTTGACTTTTATATATACCAAAATGGATGTGATTGATGTTTTGTATCCTGATCTGCAGGAGTCCTACAGGCAGATAATGAAGATGAGGCCGAAAGACCTGAAGAAGAGACTGATGGTGAAGTTCAGGGGGGAGGAGGGCCTGGACTACGGTGGGGTGGCCAGGTAATCCATCTGATTGGTTTAAAGACATTGACAGCGTACATCAAACTCCAGACCAGAATTAAAATCCAACATGAAGTCAGGGGCGAAACTCAATATATATTGAGAAATTAACTGTAAACGTGCATGTTTTCCCTTCTCTCCAGTTATTAAATATATTTTTTTTACTACGGAAACATTGAATCTGGAACAGCCAAAGCTTAATGTTATCAACACATGAGAAATTACATTAAAAACAATTTACACATCAGTGTAAATTGTCTCTTATTCTGTCTCTTCATGGTGTTTCCAGGTCATTTTAATGTTAATCTTACAGAACAAAATGTATTTGCTATAACAAACGCATGCATTAATAATATAATAAGTTCTGACAGTGTATAAGAGCTACATACTGGTGAACTATTCCTAGTACGCAGTTGATTATTACCTGCTGGCCCAAATATAATTACACTGTGGGCCAGATTTGGCCCCCGGGCCTGAGTTTGACACCTGTGCTTTACATGATGTGTCTATAGAGGCTGTGAATTTTCCCTTTGACATCTCCTCATCTGGATGGGTTTTTGTTTAGGTTCTAAGATATGCTGCGACTCAACATTCTGAGTGCAGTCTTGGAAATCAATAGACGCGCACTGCAAAACATTATTGTCTCTCTACATATTTGGCGTGACACAAAATACCGAACTTCCTGATAGAAAACAAACCAATTCACTCAGGCTCAACAGGTTTCCTCTCCGCGTCTGTTTGAGTTGTTGTGCTTGTAGAACATTGTTGTCATAGTTTGTTTCTACTGAAAATACTATTTACTCCGGTTTGCCTCCAGGAATACATTCTATACTTGCAGTATAAACCACTTTGAGTATGAGAATTATGAAATAATCTGAAATGCTGCCATCTAGTGAGTTTTACTTTATTGTACAACCATTTATCCTCCCCCACGAAATACCTTTGTATTGACAATTGGAGTTATCAAGTTCGCAGCTACTACTACTTCTACTACCACTACTATTACTACTACTTCTACTACTACTAGTGCTAACGTAACGACTGTCATAACCCTCTGCTGCTTTTCTCCAGGGAGTGGCTCTACCTGCTGTGCCACGAAATGCTGAATCCCTACTATGGGCTGTTTCAGTACTCCACAGACAATATCTACACACTACAGATCAACCCCGACTCCTCCATCAACCCCGTGAGTGGTCACACAAACACGCAGACACAGACGACAACACACACACACTCACACACTGACACACAGATGCGCTGTAACGACTTTGCCCTGTCCCCAGGACCATCTGTCATATTTCCATTTTGTGGGTCGTGTCATGGGCCTGGCAGTTTTTCACGGTCACTACATCAACGGCAGCTTCACGCTGCCCTTCTACAAACAGCTGCTGGGCAAACCCATCCAGCTGAACGACCTGGAGACCACTGACCCCGAGTTGCACAAGAGCCTCGTCTGGATATTGTGAGCAACATTCTGCAACAGCAAAATAACCTCCAAAATCCTTTTCCTATCACTTATGTTACTGAAATGGGATTTTTTTTTTCTTTGCTTGGTTCTGATCTTCTCAGAGAGAACGACATCACCTCAGTTCTGGACCATACGTTCTGCGTGGAGCACAATGCCTTTGGAAAGTTCTCCCAACATGAACTCAAACCTAACGGGCGTAATATCCCCGTGACTGAAGAGAACAAGAAGGAATATGTGAGGTAGGAACAGCTGGGCTGTCCATATGGGGTCCATACCGTGACCCTTGTACTGCAGTAGTAGTAGTACAGTATGTTCTACATCAGGTGTATTGATTTGGCCTGTTCTGTGTGTGTGTGTGTACGTGTTTGTCTTCTCCAGGCTTTATGTGAACTGGAGATTCATGCGAGGGATTGAAGCTCAGTTCCTGGCTCTGCAGAAGGGGTTCAGTGAACTCATCCCTCAGCACCTCCTCAAACCCTTTGACCACAAAGAACTTGAGGTACGTGTGAACTCACACTGGAATTTAGAGTCACCATAGTTCACCTGTACTGATTGATCTCCGCACTTTTCCCCCCAGCTGATCATCGGTGGACTGGGAAAGATCGATCTGGCGGACTGGAAAACAAACACCCGACTAAAGCACTGCACAAGCGAAAGCAACGTGGTGCGGTGGTTCTGGCAGGCGGTGGAGGCGTTCAGTGAGGAGAGGCGAGGACGCCTCCTCCAGTTCGTCACAGGATCCACCAGAGTCCCGCTGCAGGGGTTCAAAGCACTGCAGGGTGGGTCAGGCACTGGTTCGCAGACCAGAAACGCACATCTTCACATACTTTTGATACTAGCTTTGGCCGATATTGTCCGATTAATTCCCCAAATACCAATATCGGCCTGGTGATATGAAATTACTTAGAGCGAGACAATAATGAATTTATCTGTAATGCTGCCATCTAGTGAGTTTTACTATATTATACAGCCATTTATCCTCAAAACTAATTTTAGGGACCACGTTATTTGACTTTGGTGAAACCACTGATATACAGCAGCCCTCTGTGATGTGTAATGCTTTGTGAACCAGAATTGAGCAGTGATAACTAGAATGTATGTGTGTAAGGCTCTACAGGTTCTGCAGGACCAAGGCTCTTTACCATACACCTGATAGACGCCAACACAGATAATCTGCCCAAGGCTCACACGTGGTAAGACCAGAAGGAAAAAAAAAAAAAAGAACCCTCTTCATGTTCAGCGTTTGTGTCGCACCTGGAGTTATTGAATTATTTCTTCCTCTGTGCAGTTTTAACAGAATAGACATCCCACCGTACGAGTCTTATGAGAAGCTCTATGAGAAACTGCTGACGGCTGTGGAGGAGACCTGCGGCTTCGCCGTGGAGTGACGATGGAGCCACGGCTGGAACGGAAGACGGAACACATGCACACGACTTTTTGACATTTTAATGTATGCACACACGTAAAAAAAAAAAAAGAAATACCACGTATACAGAGAGTATACAGAGCAGCCAAGCATTACAACGATCAAACACACACACACACACACACACACACTGTCTCTTGCCACCTCTGCCCCACCCAGATGTTGGGGGGATGTCAATGGAGGAAGCACAGCAGGAGGGGACGGGGCATTTTAAAGAAAAAAAAACAAAAACTTTTTCAAATGTTTTGAAGAAGAAGCATTTTTATCTTTTTTTTGTTTTAAACAAGCTACGATGTCATTCTTGATAACGTCTAATCCGCAACTTCGAGTTCAACTCCGGACGCACTTGACTCTCCGGACAGAATCGTCCCCGGGAAGAAAAAAAAAAAAAAAAACCTACATGAGCCCGGGAACAAGAAGCGTTGAACCTCGATGTGTGCCGGTCAGGCACGAGGAGCAGTTTTCCTTTATTTTCTTCTGACAAACAAAGTGACGTTCATGCTTCATCTTTGACCACTGTGGTGTGAGAATGGTTGTGCGTTTGTATGTGGAGCAAATTTTTTTTTTTTATTTCTTTTGTCACTGCAGTGACAAAATTTAGAACACAGACTAACCCTTGTCCTCATTGAACTTAGAGCAACTTTTAAATGAATCATTTAATGGGAGCTATTTTGGGATTAAAACGATGACTAATCCAGGGTTGGTCACTGGCAGAATCCTCCCTCAGCACGATTGGCTGAAGAAGACATATTCAGCAGGTGAATTGGTCTCCTCATGCACTCCTACCCCTTCAGTCCTTGGTCTAATAGCAATAAGACACAGCACTCAAACAAGAACTGCACCCCCCGCCCCACCATAAAAAAAAAGCCCCCACCCCACCATAAAAAAAAAAAAAAAACTGGCTGTGTTATATAAAAACAATGTATTACACCGGGGCTGTTACTGTGATGAAATCTTACTCTCCTTCTGATGACACCTCCCTTCAGGCTTAAGGGCTGGGTCTTCGCAACAATGGAACGGTGTGTGCTCTTCTGGATGAGAGTGTGTGTGTGAGTGTGTGTGAGAGTGGTGCACAGTTTCGCTGTTTAAAAGAAAGACAATGATCAAATGAGCTTGCTCCTCTTGTTGGGTTACTTTTTTTTTTTATTATTTTCTCTTCCGTTTGTACCTGCGACCACTCTGATCCATTCTTATTTTATTATTTATTACTAAGTGATAACAGACCAAGCTGCTACAGGCTCCCCCTCCCCCCGGGAGCTGACACTAATAACTTCATCAGCCCCCTCTCGCCCCCCGACGTGAAGGGTCCGTTCACTTGGAAGTCAAGTAATCCACAAAGTGGGTTTAATCGAATTATGTTACGATTATTTTTTTTTAACATTCATGTTTTTCGGTGTAATTTGTTGTCATTGTATGAGAACTGTAGGTTTGTTTGTGTTTTTAATACCGTGTCACGATAACTGAAGTGAGAGGACATTGATTTTTACCAGCCCTAATATTTTTTTTTAAAGGAAAATCTAACATTACTGACGTTTAAAGGACGACTGACAATACAAACAGGATTGAAAGGAAACTCCAGGAGATCTTTGGGGTTCTTTTTTTTTTTTTTTTTTACTTGTAATAAACTTTCATAAGCCTTTTATACATAATTACTCATCCATTTCACTGTCCTTTGGTTCTCTGTGCCCCTCAGTCTAATTTTTAAACCTACATTATTCTCCTCAAGACTGTCCTGTATGAACAAAGTCTCTTAAGTCAGTAATTCCCAACAAAAGTGAATAAAATACAACCCACATTTTAAGTAAGTAAATATGGAAAACCATAAGATTGGATGGAGATTGAAATCTGTTCAGCAGTGTTTCAATCTGCTTTTTTAGGTTCGGAGTTCATTGTGTAATGGATGCAAGAGTATTGTATCTTACTATGTAGTAAACATTTATGGAAAAATACAGTGTAAATAAGATTATATTAAAGAAAACTACGTTGAAATTACGCACCGTGGTCCAGACGTATGTTTTATGTTTGTCTGTGTGTTGCAACTGAGTTTGATATTATAGTAAAAACTAAATTAATAAACTGTTATAGCAAATGCACAGTATGTTCTTGATCTGCTCTAAGCAGGATATCTGTATCATCTCAAGCTTGAAGGACACCCTGGTACTTTTTTATACTGCCACCTTGTGGTAAAAAGGTTATCTACAGCTGTGGTGTTAAAGTCATTTTTACCAGGGGGCCACAACAACAAAACTATTTCTTTGGAACTTGGAATACTATAGATATGACTACTCCAATACATATCGATACATGTCACTGCTGTTTATTATCATTATTTATTAACACAATTAATATTTGTTATTGCTGTGTTATAACACCTCTTTTTATTTATTAGGTTAGGAAACTCGCCGCATTATGTTATGAAACGCTTTGTAAGAACCAAAATAACTAGGCGGGCTGCATTTGGCCCCCGGGCCTTGGGTTTGACATATATGATCTACAGGGAATCAACATCAATCATCGCTTTACAAACAGGGAAAATAGAAATAAACCAATGCAACAGCTAACGAATACATCATCTATTCCTGTACATCTAAATATGTTGTACGTAAATAATTTTTTTAAACTGTGAAATCAAGTTATTGAGTCATTAGATTGTAGTAGTTTTGTGTTGTATTTATTTATATTTAAACATATGTACATATTAAATAATTTATATGTAAAATATGTTTTAAATATGTATATAAATACCTAGATATTCGACAGCCAAACGAATAAAGTAACTCGCAAGTTACAAATCCCCTTTGTTGTCTTGATCCAAAACTGTGGCGAGCCGGAAACGAGGATGGGAATACGTTTCCCAGAAGGCCATGGGCGTACGCAGCCAAAGCCATTGTGCGTGTGACGTTACTGCTGTTCTTGTTTTGGCAGTTTGTTTCGGTATTCTCGCTTATCAGTCCACCAAGAAGCCTTGACAGTGCGATTCGTTGAAACCCAGTTCTGGTATTGTACTCTTTTGCACATTATTTCTCCCCACAGAACCGTTAAACATGTTTGTCGTAGGATACGGTGTGGAAATTGTCCTCACTACCTGAGCTAAAGGAGTGAGTTGTCCTCCTGCTAGCCAGCTAGCTCTAGCTTAGCAGGGAGCAGTGGTTTGTTGTTGGGTTTGTGTTCAACGGAAATATCCATTTGTTGATAGTTTTTTTTTGTCTCCACCACAACTACCTTAATCCGAAGTTAGCATATTTTCTCAAGTGTTTAGCGAAATTCTATTAATCAATCTAAAATACATGCAGCTTCCACATAAATATCATGGTGGACTCTGACGTTCCTGTCCTGCTACATTATTATTTTTCAATTTCCTGCGGAGAGTCAATCTGCGGCTGCGGGATCTTTAGATTACAATAAAGTCTGCAACGACTGTAGTGTTTGGTAGATATTTTAATCACAGCAGATTGAACACACAAAAGTCGGGTTTAATGTGTTATTGTAGGGAGTTTGTTTAAAGAAATGCCAAGTTGCCTTGATTTCTTTAAGGAATTGATTTCCTGATGCTTAGGTTCAGTCTTTACAGGGGACAATAAATAAAAGTTAAAGATCCTTTCTTTTTTTTCTAAACTAAAGATGATGACGTGGTATTTCAGGCAGGAAGTGTTTTGGATTTGAAGCACATGTTCTGCATGAAATAAAAACAAGAAGTAGGCCTTCTACAGAAGTTTTCACAAAATGAAACTGGAAGAAATTTTGGCAAAATGCTCAGTGGAAGGCACTGATGCAGCAGGGGGCGCCTTCTGCAGATAAGGTTACTGTTAATTTGACTCTACCGCCTGCAGAGAGATACAAAGTAGAGAACCATCAACTGCGGGGTGTAGGGGTCGTTACAGATAAGGAGTGTGGCTGATACTCCCTATACTTCCTCCTCAGGTGTGGAACTCCCATCAAAGAGAGTTGTCCTTGAATTTAACAAACCAGAGAGGAAGTATAGACCGAGGAGCAACAACCTTTCTGTTAATAAGAGAGCAATGTTAAGAACACTTAGTAATATGAAGAGCCATTTTAATTCATATTCATTTAATAATAACATCTGCATTCTCTCATCATTATCTGAGTTGGTCTTGTTGATGTTGCTTAGCTGCTACACACTTATACACGCGCATTAACAACATTAACAATTATGGGGTGCATATTGGGCAGTTGGTGGCCTACACACACACTGCCCCCTTCATTATGGTGATTGGATGAAATGCAGAGGCATCATTTATCAAAGGATAATAGAGTTAATAGAGTTCTTAAAAATAAATATATATATATATATATACATGAAATCTAGGTACGTATTACTACTGTCTAAACACAGTTATTACTTTGTAAGGCTCCTAACTACAGTAGCAGCGGTTTTGGAGCCTAAAAATAGTCATACTTAAACATTTTGACAGATTTCATGCATAAGGTGCACTGTGATGTAAGACGGACACTTGATTTGTGATTTATCAGTGCGTGAAAATATGTTCCGTTGCTTTGAATAAAAGCGTCTGCTAAATGCATTCATGTTAATATAAATAACTTCTCTTCGCATCCTGTCATTGGCCCACATTTTAAAGTGTTGAAGAGAATGGTCTGGAGAAGTATTAACTACTAGTGTTCCCTCTTACATCAACTAGAAACTGATGAAGGTTCTCAGTTGTGGAAAAAAATGTCCAGTCCCTGGACGTCCATCTTTTAAAACATTGGAAATGTTAATGTCTCAGTGAAGGGTACAACCTCTCAACTTCCTGCATTTCTGAAAATGCTCAGTGAAATGTTTGGCTGAATATCTAAAAGCCTCATTGAAAAATCAGTAGTAACCAATTCTGTGTGTGTGTCTCAGATGGCACGGACGGAGCTTTGACCTCTGTCCGGTGGTCTCAAGGAGATTGGGTTAGTGTAGCTTCACAATGGCAGATGGCGGCAGTGACGATGAGGTCATCCACCTGGCAAGTTTCAACGTCCACCGCAGTCAACGTGAGACACAACTCCATCCTAGCTACTGTGAAGATAAATAAATAGTAGTCCAGCTGTACAATGTTACCTTATTTCCTATGTTAGAAATTGTGAATATTTGAAAATCATTTCCTCTTTCTAATCTGCTTCATTGTGCTTCCTGTTAAGGGCGTTCTGCAAAAAAGAGGGAGCTCATCACCATTTCAGATGACTCAGATGAAGACCTCATGAGCTTTTTTCCCGGCAGTCCTGTTATAGTCCCTGACGATGGGGAAGATGATGAAATCAGCATACTGGTAAACCACTAACATTGTCTAAGAAACACGTTCTCGTTGTTTTGAAACAAAATTGACTGTTTCAATTCATGTTTACGCTCAGTCATGGTTTTTCAAAATCTGTCGAGCTCCACAAAAATCCCTCTGTTCTGCTGTCATCATTTTTTTGCTTTCATTTCAGTTGAAGACTTTTCTGGACTGCAGACAGATTAGCACATGGTCAAATAATGTGATATAAAAGGGTTCCTTTTTTGCGCCACGAACCGGTTAATTGTCTCGTACTATTTTCACGGTTAAAGTTGTGGAAGAAAATTAGCCCTTAATAAAATTTAATTTCCGGGGTTTATTTATGAAATATTTTCCTACCTATAAAATCTTCCTACCTGAATAAACTGTGTGTGGGCACAACAAGGATTTCTGAAGTGCGCCCAGCCTATAACTTTTTGCTACCAGAATCAAATATAATCAAATATAGTTGCATTATTGATGATGGAATCCTAGCCATTCTATTGGTCAGTTCTTCTGTTGATGTGGGTATGGATCAAGTGGAAGTAATAGACAGATGGGGCCAAAAGGAAACATTATTTCTCTGCGGCCCGGCA
>JAFBJS010002679.1:137888-151584 GCA_016785265.1 Paraplagusia blochii | reverse complement strand
GTCCCCGACCCAGTGGTTGGGTACCACTGTCATATAATACCTACTATAAAGTCCTTCACATTAGTCTGTTTAATTACACAAGACAGTGACGGTGGAAAAATGACTCATGTTTCCTGTCTTTTCTAAATAATAACTTGTGATCTGGGTCTTTTGTCATCTTATTCTGCAAGTCATGACTTATCTGTCGTTTTTTTTGACTTAGTGTTTTTAGTCATTTTCCTTTACACATTGTTTCTGCAGCATCAAGTTCCTCCACAAAGGCTATTGATCCGACCAGCAGCCAAATGGGGCACGGCTTCTTCCAGACAAAGTCAAACTGTAAGTTCCTCCAGTTCAGCAGCTGTGATTCTCACAGTCGATCCAAGTTCGGCCCCATCTACCTCTGCCACTGCCAGCTCCACTGTAGCAAAGACAGCCACACAGACTGAAACTCCGGTGCATCCTGGCACCTCTGGAGACACACAGCCACAGGCTGGTCCTTCTTCTCACACAGTGACTCGAAAACCTGACGTAATGCAGCAACAGGACAATATGTTAACCAATCAAAACGTGGAGCTTCAAGCAGTTTCTACTGTTCAAAACACATCTACCTCCACAACAGCCAAGGCTGAGGAGAGCTCAGCCCCAGCACCTCCAGGAGCATTTATTCAGGCTCAGCTCAGCATCCCGGGACCCTCATCAGAACCCAGAGCTAGCAGTTCTGCACAGATACCAGTGAGTACGACTGCGTGTACCTCTGCCAGTGTCACACATTACTCTGGTGCAGCTACAGTAAGTGTATTAGTGACGACAAAGATGGAAGAACGGGCAGGTACGAGCTCGGACTCACTGGACAGTCCTCAGGCTAGCACATCATCTGCACACTCGCAGCCTAAGTCCCACCCTAGGACATCCTTGCGGTCACCCTCCAGCCTTTCCACAACTCCGCTGTCAAACCTCCAACAGGTAAAAGCACTGACGCCATTTATTCTTCCGCAAAAGCCAAGCTTTCAGGCCTCTACTCTAGTGACACAGCCCCAGTGGCGGCATCAAGCCAACAATGTGGTGCGGTTCGTTTCGTCCCATCAAATGCAGGGCAATCTTATTCAGATTGAACCCCAGCCTCTGGCCCAGGCCCCTGCTCAACTCCCCGTCCAGGCAGCACAGCCCCGTCAGTCCATGCTCGTCAACTCCCACACCGTCCTTATAGCTGCAGCCCCAGAAAGACTTGGACCTCTGGAACCTGGGCACCGGATTATTCTAGGGAGCCAGGTGCCCGGGGAGGCTGAACCCATCCCTCCCCCACAGCCCGGTGTCTCCGGTGTCGCACCACCCGTGCCCAGCCTTATCATCAGGGCACCTCATGTCAATTCCAATCCCGTTGCTCCACCTGCTTCCACAGCCTCCGTCCCCGACAACAGAGGAGAGGCTCGTCTCATCACGGCACAAAACCCAGAGGCGGTGGCTCCCATACTGGGGGTAGTGGCGGTCCCACGGGCCCTGGAGGCCATTCCCCAAATCGAAGACGCAAGACCCGGACCCTCTGCAACAGCAGAAGGAACGCAGCCACCCCCCCACATCAGAGGCCTCATCACTGTGGTAGTAAGTAACACACTGAGTTTGTTGAAAGTTCTGAAATCAGAAATTTGTTACAGTTGTTTACAAGAAAACAAAGGAATAAAAATCACCTCAGATTTTGTTAAACCATATAAACGTCTACAGACAAATGGAGTTTTGTACAGTGTGTCTTGCTAAATGAGGGTAAAACTGACAGCTGTGTTCCCAGTAATAAAATACAGATACTCCCCGTATCATGAATGCCCTGCTCTGTACTCTGTGTGTATGAAAAGAAGAACAGATACACCTTCAACTTCTGTCAACTTTCTTGTTTTCCCCCCACAGCTGGATCTGTTCCCAGATGTTCAGGAAGCCTATGTAGCAGAACTGATACAGAAGAATAATGTGAAAGATGTGAATGTGTAAGAACCTCCTCTACATACATAAGACGACCTTACGTAAAGAAATACTTGTATGGCCTTAATGAAACTAAATATCCAGTGTTCTGAAATATTTTCCTACCCATAAAATCTTCCTACCCAAATGAACAAGGATTTCCTAAGTACACTCTGACCATTCTATTGGTCAGTTCTTTTGTTGATATGGGTATGGATCAAGTGGAAGTGATAGCAAAATGGAAACATTATTTCTCTGTGGCCCGGCACCAATTCACCAATGGACCAGTAACGGTCCCCGGCCCAGTGGTTGGGCACCACTGCCTTAGGAAACAGTTCAGTGTGATCCTGCTGATCCGTCTTGTTTTTTGTTCCAGTATTTGTAACCTGCTGTTGGAGAATCCCGACTACCCGAGGCGAGAGGCTGCAGCAGCGGCCGCCGCAGCTCCGAGCAGCATCCTGCTGGAGTCTGGAAACTCCCAGGCAGATGTGAGTCAGTCAGTGTGAAGAAACAGCAGTGTCAGCGTCCACTTCCATTTTAAAACCAAACTGACCGCTTCCTTGTCCTCCTCAGGTTGTGGAGGATCTGTTTGACTACACCAAACTGGGCACCGTGGGACTGGAAGCTGTGATGCAGGCTGCAGACCTGCTCATGTCAGACTTCAAGATGCTGAGCTGTCAGGACATCAAATGGGCCCTGAACGCCATGAAGGGACACTATGCAATAACACGAAAGGTAAGAGACGTGATGGTGCTGAGGCGCTACACCTACTCCTGCCAATCACTCATCAATTGCTCTCTATTTCTCTCTCTCTCCATCTTAACCAGGCCTTATGTGAAGCTCTGAAGAAGTGGCAGGACGCTGGTGACCCCTCGGGGAAGAGACGACGGAGCAGAACCACGTCTGAACGATGTTACATTGATTTTCATTTTGAACATGGTCAGCACTCGTCTCCCCGTCTACGTCAGGTGTCCAGGTTTCCCTGATCACTAATTCATTTACGTTGCCGTTGAAAAGGATCAGTGAAGTTGAGCAGAAGGATGTACTTCCTGGAGAACGACCGACGTTACTGCAGAACGTACACCAATCTGGAAGCCTCCGTGCAGAAGGAGTTGGTGTTCTATCAACAGAAGGCCAAGGAGTGGGCTGAGGTAAAAACACAGTCAGTGGTTGGAGAATGATTTTGTCTGGTATTTTTTATTCCTTCTTTTTTCTTTTCTTTTTCCAGCATGAAGACTTCCTCCTGGCCCTGCAGGTCAATGAGGATGAATATAAGAAGGTAGACACACAAACAATCCTGTTTTGGACATTTGTTTCCAATGGCTACAAATTCATATAAATTGTTCAAACTCTTCTGTTAGGACGGTCAGCTGATCGAGTGCGGCTGCTGCTACGGAGAGTTTGCCTTTGAGAAGATGACGCAGTGCTCAGACGGTCACCTCTTCTGTAAGGAGTGTCTGGTCAAGTACGCCCAGGAGGCCGTGTTCGGAGCTGGGAAGGTAATCAACTACTTTTTGGCCACACAATAATTCCCTTTAGGAGAGACAAGGATAGACAGGATCAGGAATGAGGTGATTAGATGGACAACACAGACAGGCAGGTTTGGAGAAAATGCTAGAAGAGACAGATTGAGATGGTTTGGACATGTTCAGAGGAGGGACAGTGGATACATTGGTAGAAAAAAAGAATACCCCAGAGGAGACATCTCCATCTGAGATGAAAAGGAATACCAAAGAGGAGATTGATGGATGCAGTGAGGGAGGACATGGCGGTAGTTGGAGTCAGAGTTGAGGATCAAGCCGAAAGGAAAAAAAGAAGATTCTACTTATAATATACGGAATAAAGGTTTTGTGTGAATTGTTCTTCCTTGAACGAGTCTTCAGGCTGAATTTTCTGCTGTAGTAGCAGCTATTGCAATTATTAATATGTATGACTTCTTTATGAATAACAGGCAGCGGCAGCAGCCATAAAAAATAATGCATTCAGTCCAATAAAAGTGTCATAAAGTGAATGAAGACTCTGCGTCTGGTTCATGTTTTTATGCAGTTTAGCAGAAAACCAGACCAGATTGAATTACATCTGTGGCAGAGACAACATGCAGCACTTTGTCTGTTTGTGATTAATATTTATCTTTAAAGGTGTGTTTCCTTTCTTTTTTTCTTGCAGTCGGAGCTGAGCTGCATGCAGGGCGGTTGCCTCTGTTCTTATCCGGTGTGTGAGCTGGAGAAGGTTCTCCCTGAGAACATACTGTGTAAATACTACGAGCGGCAGGCGGAGGAGGCCGTAGCTGCCACCTGTGCTGATGAACTCGTCCGGTAAGCGGGCACATTTGTTTCATTTTCACCCAGCTGCTCACCGATGATTCAGCTCAATAAAATGTTGAGTCACATCTGTGTACTTAAACCAGGCGTTGAGGCAATAAAAGATTATCTGCAGACCCTATTTGGATTTCTGCTGCTGTTTGATGGTCTTAACATCCTGTAGGGGGGGTTGTGTGTCCAGAGGGGGTGGGGGTTGTCTCTCAGCTGTATTTTCTTTATCATTTAGGTCTTTTATGAGTGAACATTCCACACGTCCTCCCACTGTGAGTCATGAACCTCCCTTCTGATTTTCGCAGGTGTCCATTCTGCAACTTCCCGGCCCTGTTGGACAAAAACATGTCTCTGTTCAGCTGCCCCAACCCTCGCTGTCGCAAGGTCAGTCCGTCTCTTGTCTCCGTAGTTTATAGAAACAGTAAGGATAAGACGTGAAGAATGGATCAGAGTTGTAAGAGAGGAGTTTTTGTTGATAAAATGGTGAGGTCTCCCCCGTCTTCTCCTCCTCTTTTGTGTTTATCTGTGCTCCTCCTCCCTCTGTGTGAGGAATGCTGGGGGAGAAGTGTCTCTTTGGCCCCGGAATGACTTGTTGAGGACACAGTAGTCAGTAAATAATGATGCCAGGGCTGCAAGAGTGAATCTCCCTGCATTAACCCTGTGTCTGACACAGCAGCAGCAGAACCAGATCCTCCTCCTCGCTCCTCTTATCTGTGTTTTTTTCTTTTATGACAAATGGATTCATTTACTCGTCTCCTGAACACAGTCAGACTCTCTGTCCTTTTTTATGTTCCTGTCTTTGGTGTCTCTCTGCACTCATGGTTGCTGTCAGGCTGCTGGTAATATCAGAAACACCACTCCCTCAAAGATTTGTCTACATATACACTTGAAATGAACAGACTAGCCACTAGGGGGTACAAGCGAGTTTTTTAGTGCCAACCCCAAGCTTGGATAAATGATGAGGGTGGGGTCAGGAAGAGCATCCGGTGTAAAACTTTGGCCAAATCAAAGATGCGAAGAAAAAAATGGAAATTGTCGACTCGCTGTGGCAACCTGTGGAAAAAAAAAGAGACAAGGCGAAAGGAAAAGAAGATACACTTCTTCTCCATTTTCCTGTCTTGTTGATTATCTTTGACAATAAATTTAAAAAGTAATTGTAGAGATAAACTGGAGCCTGGAGTGAAATGCTATTTTTCACAACTCTGCGTTACCTGCAGTTATGTGTATTTAACTGTAGGTGGAGCCCGTGTTCTATAAAGTCTTCCTGGAAACAGAGTTCACACATCTGATCTTCATTACATCGGAACACACACAGCCAAAGACTTATATATGTGTATATGTTTTTAAGTTTTTTTTTTAATATATTTACTTCAATCATCTGCAGTCAAGGACGAATCTGAAAGTCTTTGTAGTAGAAGTATTTATGTCTTAAATATGGGGGACAATGGGCTTTAACAGACATGTGAGTGTAGCAGAGTTGATGTAAATGTTAGTTTTTCCATCACGGGTGAAGTTTTATATGAAGTAATACTATGTAATACTACGATACTAGGGGCGTGAGTCTGTCTGAGTTGAGTGGTAGCCTGGGAGGGGCTTCATTATGTAACTGACACACTTCCTTGAACCATCTCATCTTCTTCCATGCTGCCGTCTGATTGGCTGCCGCTAACTCTCCACTCCTGGTCCCCTCACTTCCACGTTTGTTTTTAAAGGTGGTTCAAATCAAACCTGACCCAGATTTTTTCTCCCCTCTTTCTCTCTCTCTCTTATTGTTCCCTCAGCTCGGCTCTGACTGACCGACTCTAACCGATACACACTGTTAGATCAAATGTGTTCCACATGTGCTTCTTGGACTTGTCTGTGGTCTGTCAGTGATTATTTCATAAAGAAAACAGTGTGTTAGCCCGCTGTTTACGGTGCAAACAATAACTTCAACCTGTGTGACAATGTGGAGTGTTTCACCGATCCTGATTGCATTCCGTGCATTATCACATCTGCCGTGTGACACACACACACACACACACACCTACTCTCTTGCGATGATCGCAGTCGTATCAGACCCGCCAAAATGCTCCGACCTCACAAGAACAATACACACTCGTAGGAGTGGACCCCTACCTTCCCAAGAAGCCCCTACCTCCCCACTCTTACCCCACCACAAACTGCAGACTGACTGCACTTCCTTATAAGGTCTGTTTGTTGCCTGCTGCAATAGAGAGAAAGAGAGGGGGGGCAACAGGAGAGGTGAGGAGTGGTGCGGCTGTAACGTGGGCGAGGGGCGTACGGGTAGAAGAGGAGAGATGGATAGGGACGAGTCAAAGGGGGAAAAAAGGTTTGTCCAGCGTTGTCTCATCACTGAAGTTTAAAAAAAAGACATTATTAAGGGATAAACTTTAATTCCGTATTCCACAAATGTTGAAAATAAGATGAAAATAAATCAGTTCTGTTCTCTTTCAATGGTTGTGTAAAACTAAGAGTGTGGTTCAGGTTTTTCAGCACGTTGTCAGGCAACTCCCAGACACACATACAGTACATTCCCTGCTCTTCTCCGCTCCGGATGACCACTAGAGGGGGATGTTTAACCTTTCCTGCATCCCGCCCTCCTCCCCTCTCACTCTCTGCCTCATCTGTCTTTGTGTGATGTGGCTTTTCTTCTGTCATTTGAGTGAGACTCTCCCCCTCTGCTCCCTCAGACTCCAGTCTAAGTGAAACCACACACCAGAGAGAGTCTTTTTTTTACCTACGTTTTCCTGTGTGCCCCCCGTCCCCCCACTGTGTCCAGGCATTTTTCATGCCAGACATCAAGAGCTTAAACGACCAAAATGAAAACGTTTTTTTTTTTTTTCCAGCTGTGTCAAAACATGAGGCTGTTTAATTGTGCAGCCGCAATCTGTGTTAAAAGGTTATGTTGTCCATTCAAATGGCCTGCAAATGCCAATGAAAATGAGGGCTTTCTCCGTGACACCAGTCCCCGCCCTTTGGCTGACCTTCCCCTCATGCAGCTGCCTGAGAGAACAGACTCAGGGTTCAGAAATACCATATTTTAAAAGCATTTTTCATAGTAAATACGTGGATGGAATCGAACGGATGCAACGTGAAACAGTTTTCTGCTGCATCAGCCTCCGCATGTCACCGCTCTTCAATATTCTACGAGAAGTTAAAATATTCATGCTGTCATTCCTTAACCAGGGCTGAGCAGAGGAGGAAGTGTGTGTGTTTTTGTTGCGGTGTGTGCGTGTGTCTCGTCCTCATCTTGGAGCAGAGCTGACAGTGGAGGTTGCAGCCGTCTCACTGTTGTTTCTAGGCAACTAAGCAGTCGGTGGTCAGAAAAATTGCACGCCTGCAGTCGACGCACACACACTTGGTTGCATTCTGAGGGGGGAGAGCCACACCTAAAAGAGTCTGTGCCAGTTTGACTCCTGCAGTGGCGGCAGCAGCAGCATATAGAGCAGCAGGAAGTTCTCTCACAGTGCAGAGATTCTCACATTCAGCAAGAATGTGACGAGAACGATGGAGGAGGGATGGAAATGTTGCAGAAT
Organism: Paraplagusia blochii; assembly: GCA_016785265.1. Taxonomy (NCBI): domain Eukaryota; kingdom Metazoa; phylum Chordata; class Actinopteri; order Pleuronectiformes; family Cynoglossidae; genus Paraplagusia; species Paraplagusia blochii. The sequence continues at coordinate 143,801 of JAFBJS010002679.1, read as the reverse complement.
CCAATAGACATTACTTTGTTTTTATGATTGTTATATATATTCAAGTGAATGATTGAAAGCATTGGCAGAATTAGCAAAAACAGAAACCATAAGAAGAGTAATAATAGCAATATAGAAAAATATACTATGTGTATATAGCATATCTCTCTCTCTTTATATATATATATATATACACACTGTATATATTCATTATACAGTGGCCAGGAAAGGGTTGTTTTTTCAGGGGTTGCCACAGCGAGTCCATCTTTTTCTATCTCCCCTGTCCTCTGTATCTTTTACCCTGATTCCAACTACCTCCATGTCCTCCCTCATTGCATCCATCAATCTCCTCTTTGTCTCCTACCTGGTAGCTCCATCTCTAGGATCATTCTGACAGCCTCTGAACATGTCCAAACCATCTCAATCTGTCTTCTCTATCTTTTTCTCCAAACCTTCCTGTCTGTGTTGTCCCTCTAATCACCTCATTCCTGGTCCTGTCCATCCTTGTCTCTCCTAAAGAGAATCTCAGCATCTTTTACTCCTCCACCTCCAGCTCTGATATATAGACAAAGATAAAGACATATAAATGTCATGCATTTTAATTGCATTGTAGAATGGATATTTTCTGCTTTTTGTATCTTTAATGCAACCAGTGATGTTAAAAAAGCTTCAGATCAAAATACCTTCATAATTTCATCTGTGTGTGGCTTGAAATAATTGATAATTAACCAACAGTTAAATGAATAGATCTTTTTTCTCTTCTCAGTCCATCTCTATGATCTATGATCTCTCGCTACGTTTCCTTCATTCTGCTGGTGTCTGTCTTTAAAGGAGAGCTGCAGGAAGTGCCATGTCCAGTGGAAGCAACACGTGGGCAAGACATGCGAGCAGGTCCTGGAGAGGGACGAGATCCGAACCAGGATTCTCTTGTAAGTATCTCAGGCCCGACTCGTTGTCTGAGTCGATCGAACCAACAGCAGGTAGATCCTTGGACCCAGAACAAAACACTGAAGAAATCATCTTGTTCGATGTATAAATATTTTAAGACTGTTTTATTTATATAGTAACTCCAACTACGTGCATTTAGAAACGCCTTAATGTTATGAGACCACTTTGAGCTCAATCACAATATATCACCACAGTCTCTGCTCACACTCTACTCCAAATATCACCTGAGACGTGAAGTGCTGAGTAAACGGCTCGGTTTCCAGACAACACATCCAGGAAGTGCGATGGCCAGCTGCTTCCTGTGCCCCGGCGGGACCACCAACAGCACTTCCTGTTGTGAGCCTTAAGCAGATCTTCTTATTTCCTGGTGGTGAAGGAGAAAGGAAGTGGACCCTGGTGGAAACATTAGTGGAGCAGAGTCTGAGCAGGAGGCTGTGGGGATTGTTTCAACACAGTTTGAATGGTTTCTCCTTATGTGCAGAAAACTCAAGAACATTTAGATTTTAGCTCCAAACAGATATTAACAATACAATCACTACTAAAGCTAAAACCTGGACTGAAAGGTTCTACTACAAACTTTAGAATAATTCAAAGCAGCAGCGCAGGTTTGCAGATGCTAAGTCAACCTCTTCCTGCTCGTCTCTCTGTTCAACCCTCTTGTCTCTGTGCTGCAGCGAGGAGCGAATGACGGCCGCCAGAGTCAGGAAGTGCGTGAAGTGCGCAACCGGCTTGGTCAAGTCGGAAGGATGCAACCGTCTGCTGTGCCGTTGTGGCAGCGCCATGTGCTATCTGTGTCGCGAGCCCATCACGGGCTACAATCACTTTTGCCAACACGCCCGCTCCCCCGGCGCCCCCTGCCGCCACTGTCGCAAATGTTCCTTGTGGACTGATCCCACGGTAAATTAAAAAACTGTTTTTTTTCTTTTACTCTTTTACTCCCTTCACACTTTGACCCCGAGCAGCTGACACTGCGGCAGCGCAGCATCAACCTGGACAGTTTCTCTGGCAATTAGACCCTGAGAAGTGAATGGTCTGGAGCTTCTCCAGTGTCTCTGCAGAGGCACCAGACTGAGCCAAGAGCCAGTCTGAAGACTCTACTCCTTTCTAAGATTACATTTTGTACTGAGTCACTGCACCAGTGCTGTGTTGTTATGTTTTCTACTGTTACTACTGTTTTATCATGTGTTTGTGTCTCTGCAGCAACAAGACGAGGAAATCATTCAGGAGATCCAGAGGGAAGGAGAAGCAGAGCTGACTAAGAAAAGTGCCGGTCAGTGCAGATATATGTGTTCACTCTCTGTAAAAAACATACAAATTGGTGCATTCAGGTGGACTGTGGACACATAGCAGACGCTTGTGTCCTAACTAACTGACAGAGGAGAATTAGAACATCATCGAGTATGTGGTTTCTCTGGGAGTCGAACCCCAGACTTTCTGCGTCGGTCCGGAACACTATGGAACCAGCAAATATCTCAGAATTTACACCACTTCGGATTTCTGTATTTTGGTGTCTTAAATATTACATAGCATTACATTATTAACATTAATGACTCTGTTTAAAATTTGTTCACTTTAGTGATGGGTTAAATGCAGAGGTGGCAGTGGTGCAGATCACAATATCACAATTTGTTTTTTGATACTATTTCCTAACACCAATCTTTTTCTTCTCTTCCTGTATTCGTCCTTCCATCAGATAACACAGAGAAGAGAGTGGGTCCTTCTCTGGTCACCACAGTCAAGCGTCCACGCGTGGGTCCACCACCCGAGAACCACCCCAACCACCAACCTCTACTTTTACCTCCTCCTCGACCAATTCCTCCTCCTCCTCTTCCTCCTCCTCACCCTCAGGCGGTACAGGCTCCCCTCTTCGTTCCTCCACACGCCCACTACCCTCCACCTCCCAGAAATCACAACCAGGTCGGCAGGTTTTACCTCCCGCCCAGGCTGCGGCCGGCGCCCTACGTGCCCCACCAGCCTCACGTGCCCCACCTGAACAATTTCAACAACAACCATCACCACCACAACCCTGCTGTCAACCGCATGCTCCAAAACTTGGAGGCAATGGATCTGCCGATGCACTACGGCCCGGCCCATCGACACTACAGAGGCTTCTGAAGGACCGTCATCTCTGACGTGTGTGTGTGTGTCCGTTCATCAGTTCATAAACCTGGTACACACTCTGAAGGTCTTCTGGGGAGATGTCTTCGCATTTAAGTTCATTTTTTTTTTATTCTGCACTGTTTCTGTTCCTTCTTATATTCTTCCAGTGCATCCATAACAGCTACTGTACACCCAGACACACTCACACACACTCTCTCTCTCTTGCACACCTCGCCTTCATGCGTTGAACTGGGGACGTCAGTAATGTGGGCGAAGCGGTCATTATGTCTTTTATTTTTCCTCCTCATATATTGGAGTTGAACTGATGCTAATGGTTGAGATTTCCTCTTTATACAAATATTTTTGAGTACAAAAAAAAAAAGACAAATAACATTCCCTTCTGTATGTTTTGGATTTCTAATAAAGATTTCTGTTCACCTGTTGGTCAGACTTTGATCTAATGCCTATGGAACAAAGACACTGTGTCTAGAGTTTCACTGTGGGAATTCCAAGTTTCAGTGACACAAAGATATTCAATTTCAGAAAGTTAAACCTAAGGATGATGGATGTCAAAGTTTGCTGATGTTGTCCCGATGCATAATTTCTGATTTATATATCAAGATACAACAGTTTGGCCCCAGAACTGAAGTAAACATCTCAGGAACCTATGTGTGATCCCACCTTCAGTGAAAAGCGTGTGTTTTTGTTGTTCTTGACATTAACAAAAAGATAATAATTTTAAGAACGTTGTCCAAACATTTCTGTTCTGTCTGGAAGTCGTTGTCTCTGCTCTCTTCTGCCCCTCCCTCTCTACTTCTTGTCACCCTACATTTAGGAAAAAGGGGCTGAGTCATGACAACTGAGCCTGGGGGCTCTGCACCAATCATATGACAAGAGAGTGGTCTCCTCCAATCACAGCACAGCGACAGTGGAGCTTTTCAAGTCATGAATGCAGGGACTTTTTTGTTCAACCACAAGTGTGCTGCTGCTGATCTGAGTGTGACAAATCACTTTGCTACACACACGCCTGCAGAGTCACCACGCTCACCGCCTCTTCTTTCCGTGGTCGTCTGTTGGACGTAGCCAAATGAACCCCCCAGCACAGCCCTGGGGTCCTAATACTGTTAGTCATGGTTGATGTGAAGCAGACTGTGCTTTTTGTGAGAGTCAGAATTACAGTTTAATCAGATTTATTTTCTCCTGACACTAGACGTGTTGTGGGGAGTTACATTTGTCCGTCGTGTTTGTGACAAAGACACATAAAGGCCACTGTTTTCACAAGTGCCGCTTACATTGGATTCATTTTACTTCTACAATACAGACATCATTGCATCAGCTTAACAGTATTTTTGGGTCCAGCCTCAGGGGACAACAAATGTTTGCACCAAACTGCACAGATGTCCATTGTTTGTCCTACAGCAAATGACCGGATGACTATCATGAGCCAATGATGTCAAGGCTCCACGGTCAGTGTAACAATTGTCAAAATCGTCAAAACACGGACTGTAGGGAATCTTATGTATTTATCTGTATTGTTATATAATCTAAAGTTTTCTTTGTTCAACATTATGGGCATCGAACATTGTCAAACCCAAATAATGACATTTTTAATCATCCTGCATAAACAACAAATGTTCTGACAGTTCTTGAATCATTGGTTTGGACCATGAATGAGTTTTTGATGAGAAGCCGATTGATATCTGTATCGACACCTAAGGAGATATAATATAATACTCTTTCTTCCAGTCAGAAAGAAAGACACTGTGATCTGTACTGCAGTCACACAAGATTAAACGTGTGTGTGTGTGTGTGTGTTTTTGTTTGTGTGCACTGGCTAGTCCACAGAGACACACTGTGTTTGGTGGTTTGTTCCCCAGACATCGTCTGTTTTACCTCCTCCTGGCATTGTTTACACTTGTTATTGATTAGTGTACCATAATGAGTCTCTCTGTGTACCTGTTTTTTCTATACATATTTATAGATTTTAAGGATTGACTTGTCACAGAATTTTTAGAGGATGTTCTTCCTGATAAAGGCTCATAGCTCGTCATTCCTAGTCCTCTTAGTCTCTACCTGGTAGAGCTTGTTTGTGTTTCTTATAGTTTAAGATATAAATGTTTGGGTTTTATTTTCTTAAATCAACCTATTACGTCCAATAAACCTCGAAGTAGCCATTTTATGATCAACAAGATACAGCGGATATTGTCATTCGCGGGCGACTATCGTAAAGTGTGCGCGGCTGACGTAAACGTTTAGAAAGACGACGTTAGCAGTGGATGAGATATTTCTGTATAAGATAGAGACGCCGTTTTTTATTGTTAAAAGGTAAAGTCACAATTAACAATTAAATCATGAATGTCAAATTGAAGTTAAAGCCAATTTTCTGATGTGTAAAACGACCACAAACTAAACACAAACCTGAGATTTATATAGATCGTCTCGAGGTGTCGCCCCCAGCCGTTTCCCCCAAACCTCTTTAGTCGTGCATGAGCTAAATTATTAAACATTTAAAACTATATATTTTTTAATTAAACGTTAAAATGACGTCATACACATATACGCCCATTGTGAGCTAATGCTAGCTTAGTCTGACTTTCTCGCGCTAGTGCTAATATCGCTAGTGAGGCAGGCGTTATAACGCTAACGTTCTCAGTTTCTTCATTCCCCGGCCACATAAACAACTTGGTGAGCCATACCGTGTTTCCCACTGACATTTTAATTATTATGTTATCATCTATTGTTATTCATGTAATGCAATTCCCTAAATAAATAGGACAACACAGAAAGGAGGGTTTGGAGAAAATGCTAGATAAGCCAGATTGAGATGGTTTGGACATGAGAGGAGGGACAGTGGAGACATTGGTAGAAGAATGATCCTAGAGATGG
>JAFBJS010002679.1:71058-116819 GCA_016785265.1 Paraplagusia blochii | reverse complement strand
CTGATCCTGTCCATCCTTGTCTCTCCTAAAGAGAACCTCAGCATCTTTAACTCCTCCACCTCCAGCTCTGTCTCCTGTCTTCTACCTATTCCTGGTGTCTCTAATCCGTCCATCATGGCTGGTCTCGCGACTGTCCTGTAAACCTTTCCCTTCACCTTTCCTTTGGACAAATAGAAACCTGTGCTACCTTTTCTTGAAGTATAGTTCTAGAGCAGAGAGAGTCCAGTCTTACTGCTGTAGATTTATGGTTTATATTAACATGTCTCATCTCCCAACAACATCTCAAAGATCACATCTAATCACAGCAGAGTCAGATGGCAGCCTCAGACTCTGAGAGACATGCAGGGGAGCTTTGTTCTCCAGCCCTGCTTTGATGGATGGTTGCCGTGGAGACCAGCGATGGTTGATGAAAAGCAGGCAGTCTGAAGCAGTGTGCACGCACTCAGACACGCACGAACACTGACACACAAAGACGGGGCGCACACATTGACACACTGACACACTTGCTGGACCCACAGCATCTGCAGACAGCACATACATTGTGTCAGCAGACAGGAGGCCGACCAATCGGCCGGCCACTCTTTATCACACACCTCTGGGCTGCGGCCAATCAGAGCGCTCAGGATTAATGATATCCTCCAATCAGGACACACATTTCCAGATGTGGTTGTAAAGATGGCAGCGTCTCATTAATCTAAGCGAATATTAATTTTACCATTTAATCTAGGAAGCGAGGCTGTGTGTGGCGTTAAGTGATTACATTAAAAACCCAAATGAGAGAAGATAAAAGAGACAGTTTACCATCAGAGCAGAGGAGAAACACTGGAACAACACTTCGCTTTGTAAAGATCCATTTGCAGAAATACTAACAGTTCATACTTGATTGCAATAAATAAAAATAATTCATAATATACATATTCTGTGTTTCGCTGAACAGACACAAACAAATACTAATTGTATTTTTTTAATATGTACTGGATTTTTTACGTAAAAAAAACAAAAATAAATTCTTGACAATTTAAAATAGTCATTTCTCAATGACAACTTAATAACTTGCTGGAAAGTGAAGAAAAAAATAAATTAACCATCGATTCTTTATATGATTCTTTAAATTCTTTAAAAAAATAGGGAGTAAAATTAAAAATTATTTTTAAATTAAAACTATTGTTGGCAGTTGTGGCCCAGTGGTGTAGGAAGCAGACTTGGGTCCGCAGGGCCTCAGGTTCAAATCCACCAGCTGCCAGGTTGCCACTGAGGTGGTGCAATGTCATTTGGGTGGTGCCAACTGCCCCTGTGACCCGTCAATGGACAACCAGAAGATGAAGGAGTAAAAATATATTTCATGATAACATGTGATATTTAGGACATTTATTGGATTCCTAGTTATGAAGTTCATTATTTCCTATAACTTTGAATGACTTCTGTGTCTCCTGTGATATTTTCCAACTACAGCCTTAAAAGTCAGAGACGCAGGAGACAGTGTTTTCTTCCATGTTATGTTCCATGTAAAACAGTCCCGTCTGAACCCACTGATGACATCACATGGTTGTTCCGCAGTATTTGTCACGAACTGGACAGTGTAACGCTGCAGGTAGTGAGGGAAAAAGTGAAGTGAAATGAGAAACGGCTATTTGCCACAGATGTGTGTAACGATGGCACTAAAGAGCAGATTAGTGTTGTCTCCTGATTTTAGCTGGTGTTTCTATTGATTATATTGATCCTAGTCTTGATGACTCACATGATGAGACCTGGTCCATCCCCTCTGTCCACTAGTTAGTGTCAAGTTTCCTGAGACAAACCCAGACTGGGATCCTCTCTTCTCTGTTGTTGTGTTTTTCTCCATTCAAATGTTGAGAAAATCATTGATCTGGGAGTAAAATCTCTTCCAACACTTCAAGATTTGAATTGACCTGGTCACTCGGCCCTGTCTTTGTCAGCCAATGAGTGACCTGCGTGTGCTGGCAACTGAAAAGGAATGTGTGTGTGTGTGTGTGTACGTTGTGTGACTGTGCACACAGCTGCAGTCCTGCTGAAGGCCTCTCTGCTCTGCACCAACAAAGAACAGGCCCGGGAACTCCACACAGGCGTTCACTACCGTTCTATCCACTCAGTCAGAGGTCAGCAGCGTGTGTGTGTGTGTGTGTGTTTGTAGTCAAAACACAGATAAAGGTCAGTCCAAATAGACATACCAGGGATTCACTTCTTGCAGTGTAGAACGGTGGACGTAAGAAAGAAGAAAGAAAAATAAAGAGTTGGGGGAGGGAAGGACGTGACAGTCAGGTTTCCAACTGTCATTTCTCATTCCTCCAACCGCCAACAAACACACACCGAGTGAAGCTTTGATCTGCAGGGAATGAAATGAGAAACTTGTGAGTGTGTGTGTGTGTGTGTGAGTGTGTGTGCTTCCTTGAATTGATTGTGAAGCTGATTGGCGTCCATTTAGCTCCAACTCTGGGGAAACCTGATCAGGACGCCACTAAAAATACCATTTCCTGCCTCCCAGTGAGGGTCCGTGACATCACATCCTGTCCTCATGAATGAACGCTATTTCTCTCCGTCCCCAGCATTAATTCTGATCCTTCCGCACTAATTTCCTTCCTTTTCTTAACAACCTGAGCCGTAGCTTTCATCCAGCGGACGGGGAACAGCTGCAGGGAGTCGATGTTGACGTTAGCGAAGAACAGACCAGTCACTGTTGCCGTCGATGTGATTGGACGTGAGGCGTACGACCCGTGGCGATGGCGGAATCAAGTAATATTGACCTACTAACAGGTCAACTCAATTGTGTTGATAATCCCAAAATGATGAACACTGAGTTGATTTATCTTTGTCTCCACTCGACAGACGAACGTTGGAAACCTGTTTGAATTTGTTTAAGACCTGAAATGAAAGATAAACAAGTCACCTGTGTGACAACAATTAACCACCAACAAAACGACAACATTTTGGGTCTTAAGCAACAATTAGTGTGGGGCGTTGGTCCAGAGTCAATGTCTTTGGTGTCATTGGTTTGGAACTCCAGGGTTAGGACGGTTAGTGCCTTCCAGTGGTCTCACCACCTGCAGGAAGGTTTATTAAGTGCTGGTACGCTGCAGTGAGCTTTGGGTGATGGTCTCGGAGACAAATACCCCCAGGACCTGGTAACGGATCAGCAGAGGAAGATGGATGGACAGCAAATAGTCATAAACATTTTAAAGATGAGACGGAGATACCATCTTACCTGAACTTACTTTTTTATCCGGTTCAAACTGCTTTGTATTACCTTTGAGTTGTTTTGCTGCCACCTACTGGCCTTTTGTAAATAATGTATTATTTAAATAATAAGTATCTTTGTCACTAATCCTAATATATGAAGGATATGGAGTTATGTGAAGTGAACATAACGTAGTCGGTGGCCGCTAGGTCCACATAACCTCCAGTGGACTCACAATTCACAGCAAGGCTCACAGTATGGAGCAGTGGGATTTGGGTGGCAGTGGTGGAAACTGTTGACTCTGTGATGTGGTGAGGACAATAGGATATAGTTGAATAAATGAATAGAACTTTAGGAGCCAAGCACATGTGGAAGACAAAGAAGTGCAAATATATATATATATATATATATATATATATACACATATATACATATACTGTATATATAAAATAAAAGTCATAATTCAAAAGAGCTAATCGTTACTTTATTTAAGTGACGTCAAACTATACGTTTACGTCTACTGTGCAAACTACTCTATAAAGGCGTGTATCACTGTCCAGAGGAGCCCGAGCGCTCCACCTACTGGTGGCTGCTGCGCACTGCATAACCTTCAACTACACGTTTTAATCTGTTGCAGGGTCACACGCCCAAAGATGTCTGAGCAGCACATGTACACACACACACACACACACAGTCACAGACTCACACACTGTTTCATCCTCTTGTTTTTTTTTTATTTCCTGATCCAGAATAGTTTGTTCTAGAAACATCATGACAGTGAATGGGATTTTTCTTTCTCCTCTCACGGGTTTCAGTCTCTTAGTGTGAATAATTGATGACACAGAAGTGAAAATGGAATGAAGTGTGTGTGTGTGTGTCTGTGTGTGTGTGACAGACACACACCATCTGCTGACAGAGACATGCATGCACTGAAGCCATTACCAACACTGAGGGACTCTCACATCTGGCACAGATGGCCGCCTTAAACAGCAGCCACCTTCACGGCTCCACCTACTGGGGAGTGGGCCGCCCTGCTCCCCCAGATGGGGCAGAGGTTTCCGAGCCTGATGTAATCCCTCTTCATTCATCAATCTGAGATAAGGATGGGAGGACGGAGGGGCCCCTGTGGTCCCCTGTGGACTGGTATGATAAGTGGCTCGGGGTTAAATGTCAGCTGGTATCAAACTTGCAGTCTTCCGATGAAGACACCGATACCGGGTACTCACTGATCCAAAAGTCCAAGAATATCTATTTTATTTTTTTATAAAATGCTTGAAGCAGATTAATGAACTGAGAAACACTGATAGAAAAAGGTGTAGTGATTCTGCATCAGACTGTTCTCAGATCTGCCCCCTACTGGTAAAAGTATGAACTGCATGGGTGGCTGTTAAAGATTTTTTTCAGGCTCAGTTTCCTGATGTTTATATATTTTCACTTAAATTCGACAAAAATGTAAAATTCAGAATATTTATGAATATTATTCTCTTTTTAAATAAACACCTACAAGGACAGGGGAAAACAAGGAAGTAACGTTTTGTTTATTATAGACATGTTTTGTTTTTTAAAGAACTTTTCTTCACAGTTACAGGCAGACGTCACACCATGTCTTTGACGGATTATTATGTAAATATTATATAAACTTTGTCTCATCCAGAACATTTTGTCCTAGTGCTGTGGCCTAGGGATGTGTCTCATGACCCACTGAATTTACCCCCTACAAAGACACACTCATTGCTGGCACCGTCCACGAAAAACAGAAGTGAAAACATGAGACAGGGAGTTTTTTTTTTTTTACATCTGACAATATCCTGAGCAGGAGCAGCAACAAAGTTTCCATTCTTTGCTTATGATACACACAAAACAATGGCTGAATTGTTGCTGCTGGACAGATCAATGAAAACCATTTCCTTTGGCTTGTGACGTCCTGCAGCTTCAGGTCAAAGCGAAACCGTTCTGATGAGGCCAAACACAACAGCATTCAGAGTTTTCATTCTGAGATGTTTGGAGAAGTTACTGAAACAGACAGTGATGCAAAAAAAAGTGCATCGGATCCTGTTTCACTGACTGAAACCCTGCAGGGAGAATTGTCCCTGTTTTTTTTTCCAATGCATGTTCTCCTTTCAATAATTCACACCAAGAGCACATTCCACTGTTTCCCAACCCAGGCTGCACTTTTTCTCTCCCTCTCTCCTGGATTTGCCGCCACACCGTGTTGAAACGGCGGTCTCGCTTCTTCATTCTCTAATCTGTGTCAACCATATGGAACAGTTGAGGCATGGAGACTGTAGGTTGTGAAATGAGGTCAGTGTGAGGAGGAACTAATGCCAGAACAGAACATGTTCCTGTTCTCCAGCCCTTTATGTAACAGCTTGGTGGTACAATCCAGGTTATCACTTTACAATCAGATGAGCCAAAAAGGTGGAACCTCATCTCTCGCAGCTCCCACCTCCCCCAACACACACACACACACACACACACACACATTATCCATTGTCCCACTGTAACACGAGGAGAGAGTGAGAAAAGAAGCAGATCAGATAGAAAAGACAGATTACTCTGTTAGATCCACGCTGTAGTAGAACAAAAGACAAAGATTAATAATCTGGATAGATTGAACTTCATTCATCCCTCGGGACTATCCTTTGAAAAATCATGGATCTGGGTATTTTTTGTGTTACTGAGTCTTTCTGAAAGCAAGTTTCCTGAAAAGAGAGTAGAGTCCAGGTGATCACCTGTATTCCTCAGCCAATCACAATGCAGCAACTGCCCCGCCCACCCCCCCAAAGTTCAGAGAGAAGGAGTTTTTGCCCTGGGTGGTATATAGGGGCTTCCCTGTATACGACCCTGGGCAAAAATTCCTTCTGCTTCTAATGCTCTCTCTCTCTCTGAGAAAAATATCAATTTACCAAAAAAAATTTTTTTATATAAAGTATATTAGATATAGATTAGATCTATAGATTTTTACAGTCACACCTCTTCTTCAGCGCACTTTATGAGTGACTTTGCTTTATTTTTCTTATTTAAATATATATGCATATTCTTCCAGCGGGCCCACCACCTGCAGGAGGCTTCCTGAGGGCCTGGTGCAGTGTGATTTGGGTGGTGGTTGTGGAGACTGCTGCCCAGTGATGAACTTTATAATTAATAACTTTAAAACTGTTAGTAGTATTTGTTCATAGGTGCTATTAGGTTTGCATGTTCATAAAAAATTAATATTTTAGGAAAGGGCTTCGTGAAAGTGTCGCTGACAAACGACAGACGTATCAGTGACATGGGTGTGAGTCCAGAGTTCACTAGGATGGACATCAGTGGTCAACTGTCTTCGCCGTGTGCAGCAGAGCAACAGGACTCTGTGCAGTAGAGTGTTCATGGATCAGTACAAAGAATAATACTGGTGTAACACTTGACCTACTTTTCAGAGTTTGGCAGTTTGTCCCGCCGTTCAGGGAATCCCACATGATTATTTTGCTGCACTGTTTGTCTCATTTCAAACCAACAAAAAAAAACCTTCAATGCTAATTTTTTTTTTTCTCAAACAGCTGCTTCCACTTTAACACAGTGACAGGAAGTGAATATGTGCAGATGGAGAAGAGGGAAGCAGGAGTGTAACCATGGCCTCCCATGACTGTGGCCTCGTTACCAGGCCACAGCTTTGAGAAAATGGTCAGGGGGTGACGACGCAGATGGAGAGAGGGAGGGAGGAGGGAAGTTTTATTGGAACACATAAAGTGAGTGGGAGGAAGACTCCGATGTCGTCTGCAAAAATAAGCCTGAAAGATTCAACAAATGCGTCAGCGGAGCCTTGTTTGTCTTCAGAATGTGTTTGGTCAGGCTGAGGAGAAACACAAATCCAGGGACAAATGTCAGCTGAGAGTGTGAGACATCAAAAACATTCAAGTGCGGTCAAGGTGAAGGACGAGGAGAGATGGGGACAGGAGTGGAGGAGGACGCAGCTGACGTAGAACAAACAGGAGACTTTTGGCAGAAATGACACCTATTCTCCAAAGCCGACTCTTGGCACAGGCCAACACAGACACTGCCACAGGACGCCATCTGCCACCTATAAAAACAATGACCTTAGACTGGGGAGGACCAATCATTATTGACCAGACTGGCCAATGGTCTGGCCTTTTACTGTGTGGCTTTTGGAATAAATGTGAATTATGTGTTTTTCTTATAAAAACTACAATGAACGCTTTTACTGAAGTATTGCAGTCATGTTGCACTATGTTGGTGATGATATTTTGCACCATTTTAGTCTTCAGTAAATTTCAGTATAGTCTGGACCATGAGCAGCAACAAAATCTTCCTGTTCCTCTCTATATGGATTGTTGCTGTGTTCACTGACCTCAAACTCTGACCTCAAGCTCTGAAATGCTGTCAAAATGAAGAACTGGATGGATTTCTGGCAGAGAAGTGATGTGAAAAGTCAGTGAATTGTCTTGATTGTTGAAGTCCAATTTGACTGTTTTTGCAATGCTTAATGCACCTTATCATGGTGCATTTTTCAGACTGATGGTCTGAAAAATACAGAAAGAAACAAAAGAAACAAACAAACAAAAGAAAGTTTTTGTTCTTCAAATTCCAACAACAGTGTTTTGTGTTTTTGTGTCTCCAGGACAGATGAATAACAGACTTTTTTCACCGTTGTATCTTCCTGCTGCCGTCATGAATCTGCCTTAAATGGAAATGATCTGTTTTGTTGGTGCAGGCTGGTGACAGACGAACGACTTTGTCAAAAAATTGCCTTCCGGACCAAATAAAACGCTGAAACACACACTTGACAACAGTAACACTGCTTTATTCTCTTTGTTTTTTTACAGCCTGTGTTTGTCCAGACTGGGCACCACCCCTGATCCCTCGGCTTCACCCTCTCTGCAGCGCTGCATCCTCCTCCTGCTGTCTCTGTAAGTACCTGTCAAATGTTAACCTTATATGGTCCCATGTAGTAAACAGGGAGGAAGTCAGTCTCTGTGTGTGTGTGTGTGTGTGTGTGTGTGCGGGCGGCAGCCACAAAAAATGACAACCTTGTAAACTGAGTTGAAAGCTGGCAGCCGTAGGGGGCAGCACTGAGCAGCATCAGCCGGTGCCCACACAGCAGCCTCAGCCTTAGGAAGTGGTGTGAGTGATCTTCTTCATTTCTGACACACACACAAACACAGTGTCTGAGGGGTTTGGACACCTCCAGTCCTGAGCTCTTTATGATTGTCAGATTTTAATTGAAGAATAATTGAAAAGTATGGACTCAAACATATCTGTTAGTGTTTTTATAGGTTGGAAATGAACAGAAACACACAGAAAAAAAACAACACCAACACAGGGAAAGGAAATTAAAATGTCCTCCTCTGCAGTTTCCAATATATGAAACGTATGTGAGAAGAAGTGAAACCTGCAGAGCTGTAATTCCCCTTCACAGTCACACACCCATGTACAACAACCAGCGAATAAGGCAGGCACGTTGCATTGCCGTGTATAATAAAAATTATTCATTCATCAGGTTAAAAAAAATTACAGCATTTTAGAATTGTATTATGAGGCTTTTTTAGCTTCAGCGAACCATACAAAATGACTTAGCGGGCCAGAGTTGGCCCGCAGGCCTCAATTTTGACACATGGTCCAATATCTCAGAAGATTTTTATGAGATTTATATAGAAATTGTGATGTTTTCTAGTGTAGTATTTGGTTGTTAATACTTCAATATATGCAGTACATACTCCATGAGGCAGAAATTAAAAACATATATATATTTTTACTGAACATAATGTGAGAATATTTAATACCTTACAGTTTTATTAATGGAGAAAAATAATTTAAAAATATCAGGGTAAATTATTCATCAGCACACACTTTTAAGGCTCCATGGGGACAACATTTGGTCCACAGGCCTTGAGTTTGACACATGTACCATAGGGTCTTTGCCTGTAGATTCTTGCATACGCTGCATGAGAGCCCACCGGTGAAGGAACATGACGCATCACCATCCTCGGGGGGTGAAGCTGATTTCCTTGAGACAGCCACCCATGTGACCACGCTCGCATTCCTCAGATTGTTGTCATGTGACAAACTTAAAGATCTCCTTTTATGGGCGTTAGTGTTAACAGTAGGATGTGGCCTCACCAATACACACCCAGGTCATACACACATCACGCTCCTGCATCAAATCAAACTCACAGAGAAACAAACGTAAGAAAAAGACAAAATAAGGCGTCGCTCCCGACCTTCTGACAGGAACAGTCCGACCTCAGACCCACTGATCCTCAACCTCTGACCCAAAACAGTCCCACGTTCATTTCCTGTATTAAAAACAAGCAGAACTACAATTAGGAAAAAAATCTGTTTATACAGCAGTTGTGAAATTATAAAGAAACTGCCCTCAGCTTGTGTTTGTGCAGACGCAGCAGGTTCTGACCCCTGGTCCTGGACCAGTTCTATCCATCCTCCTGGTCTAGTCACTGTTGGCAGTAGATTATGGAAGCTACTTCATCTTTCTTTCCAAGGGTTCCCCCAGGCACAGCCAGGCCAAGTGTGCTCTGGTTTCCCCCCCGCAGCAGTTGGAGCAGCTCCACAGGGAGGCACATTAATCATCAAATAAACCTTAGAGGAGAAGGAGAAGATGGAGAAGGAGAAACAGTATTGTCTAGAAATACAAACAATTGAGGAAACACCAGAAGTAAAACGCGAAGATGACAGTGATAGGTGTAGTCTGTGTGTGGTTGATTTGTAATGACTAATTATTGATTGATTGATTGATGGATTCATTGATCTTTTGTTGCTAGAGAATCTGCAGAATCACATTTCTTTACAAAAGTGAAAAATGAAATCAGATTTCAGGTTTGAATCTGAATCTTTTCAGTGATTCTTGGCTCCGAGTTGATTTGTCTGAGTTTTATATCCTGAAATCTAACCTTCTAAAGTTAGTGTAACCCAAGAAATACATTTTAACCAATGCTACATTTTGCTCCTGGCAGAAAATGAATTATAGCGCAGAGCAACAATTGTTTTTGTGAGCTGTACACCTCCAGCGACAGAACAGTACAGATATTTCTTGTCAAATAATCCTGAATTCTTTTGAGTTTTGTTTGACAAACACAGTTCGTTTAGAGCTTTATTATCATTTGTTATTAGGTTACTAGGGTTAGAGTGGTAACTATGGACAGAGTTCAACCAATGACTTCATGAAACGTGTTTTTCCTTTCATGATTTGGGATAAATTCTTTTTGAAGCAAGTCTGGTGCCATCTCACAGATGAAGAAAGAATGAAAAGCCTAGAGTGGCTCATTACATCATACTGTTTTCCTGTGTCGGTCTGCTGCAGCAACAACAACGTGTTCTGCTGCTGCTGCTGCTGAGAGGACTTTGTCCCAGTCAGGGCTGTAAAACCTCCCTAAGCTGGAAAATATCTGGAGTGATTATAGCAGACACACAGTCACACTCTAACACACATTTACAGAATGTTTTACCCATGAGGCAGAATACGCTCCTCATGGAAGTCATCCTCATCAGGGAGGAAGAGGAGGAGAAGATTAGGTGATGTTTAAAGATGGTGTAAACAGTAAAATTGTGTCAAACATGGAGGTCCAGGGTGGAGAGAGGGTGGGGTGGTGGTGGGGGTGACATATTATAACTGCAGAGATGGAGGAGGAAGGGTCGAAGGAAAGGAAAGGAAAGGTGGGGCATTTGCTGAATTTTCTGCTGCTGCTGATCTCTCACAGCCGGCTTTCCACTTCCTCTTTACTCCATTTCCTGCCTCTGCTGTTTGCCCTATTTCCTTATATGGCAGCCGCCGGCAGCCAATGGGAGCGGGGCAGGCAGCTCATTCAAACGTTGAGTGTGAGAGGAGAAGGGTGGGAACTGCAAACAGAAATGAACAGCATAGAACACAATGTAGCCCCAGGAACACAATCCAGGCTGCTGACGGAGAACACACCAGAACAGAGCTGTTGTAGTGGTTGCACATTCACTGGGCTGCAGCTGAGTAGAGCTGTTGTTATGTCGGGGTAGGGGGTTGTGTGTGTGTGGGGCGGGGCGGGGGCCTTCATGGTGTTCAGGGTCTGGGATTGAACCTGGTGGCAGTGGGTTTGAAAATAAAAAGGAAACAGATAAAGAATAGGGAACCAGGATCCTTCATTTCCCAAAAGTAACTGTCTGTCTATCTGTCTGTCTGTCTGTCCATCTATCTATCTGTCTATCTATCTATCTATCTATCTATCTACCTATATCATGTGTCAAACTCAAGGCCCAGGGGCCGATTGTCGCCCGCCAAGTCAGTTTTAATGGCCCGCTGTAGCTTAAAAAACTTAATATCTACGCAGCAGAGTTTCTTGTCTCTGTTTTATTACACAGCAATATACAAAATATAGTACTTAATATAAATAATAACTGACCGCAGTAACAGGTATTCAACAAGTTGTGGACTAGTTACATCTACACAGACTCTGCTGTTTAACTGTTTGAAGCTAGAGGCCCAAAAATAATAACAGTTCAAGATGATGAGTTCAGGTGAATCAGGATCAATATTTGACTCTGACTTTGTGGATAAGTATGTGATATTTTGTGTTTGATCGATTGTGAACAGTTAGAACATAGAGAGGAGGTGACGGAGGCGACAGGAGGAGACTCTGCTGAAGGAGCCTTAACTCCAGGCTGTCGTAAAGTTGCACAACATTTTCACCAACAGAGCAGAGTGTCCGGAATTACAGACCAAAGTGTATGGGCGTGTGCACCGGTGGCTGACCTTTGAGGGAGGAAAGGAGGGGGTCAGGAAGTAGAAGAAAGGAGGCCTGTCACTCAAGGGGCTCAGGGAAGCTGGAGAGACCAATCAGGTGACGGCATCAGGCAACGATAGCCAATCAGTGAGGAGAACGGTCGCCACAGTGAGACAGATGGCAGCAGAGAGATAAGCCTGAGGAGTTCTGTACCATAAAAGAGCTGATGAAGGTGTGTGTGTGTGTGTGTGTGTGTGTGTTGTTAAGTAATCTGGCCAGATAAGTCATCTTTGACACAGAGCAGTAAAGATAAACCTTTTGTGTTCTTTATTCCCAACATAAAATCCGAGCAGGACTGAAGTGAAACTTTCAAAATCATCTCACAGTGATGTTTTTTTTTTTTACTTCCTCATCAATGTCAACACCTGAGTTGAGCCTCACAGCCTTAAAAGGCATCTCAACCTCCAGTCTGCAGCCAATCAGGAGCCGGGCACTTAGAGCCCATGTGACATCAGTGCACAGGAAGGAGAAGAGTAAAAAGAAGTGAAGACCAAAAAAAGTAAAAAACTCAGACTGAAAGACAGCGGTTAGAGAATCAGCGACGGCAGTTCAGTCAGTGGAGAGACAGGTCTGACATTTTATTGGACAGACAGACAGACAGACAGAACTGTACCAATCCCTCTAGAGTTGTCTTTGGGGATGATCATCAACAACAGAAGTTAAACAGAGTGATGTCTTTAACAACAGACATTTTTTCTGACCTCAGTGATTTTCACTTCTCCATAGAATTTGCGTCCATTCAAGTGAACGTTCTAAGTTCTGCAGTAACAAACAGAGACAGAGACACAGTCTGGAATTGAACTCTCAGAAGATGTCAGTGGTGGATCCCAAACACCACTGACACCGCACCGCACCTTCTATATCAATAGAATGTATCATTTAAGGAAGAATAAGTTACACGTAAAGCTGCTCTGGTAATAATTAGTGCACAGTCAGTGTGTGCATGAGGGTAAGAAGTCGGGTGGGGGTTGGGGAGGTGGATGAAGATGGAGGATCCATTTGGTCCTTAAATGGAAGCTAATCCAATAGGAGCTCAAACAGGCCAGCTGGCAGGCAAGACACACACACACACACACACACACAGCTGGTAACTGGCTTGTGCCTCCGAGTCAAACTATCACCACGGCGACCTGCGGATCAATGACACTGCAGAGGACCCACCTATTGGCTGCATGGAGGGGGGACAGAGAGGGGAGGACGGGGTGAGGGAGGGTGAATAGGGTTTCCCTCTGTGAAACTATGACCAGTCACAGATGGCAAACAATCGCTCGCTCACTTTTCAACCCGCTGCAGAGACCAGGGGCTGAGGGAGGGGGGAGCCTGGGGGGCATGGAGGGAGACAAAAGAGGGGAGAGATGTGAGGACAGTGGAGGAGCTGGAGAGGGGAGAAAGAAATAAGAAAAATGATGACAAATGTCACTGTTCAGCTAACTTTGATATTAAATTTACCGTCCATCTTAGAATATTCTCATACTGAACACTGTAGTACTTGTAGATCTGGCCAAAATAAGGGGCAGGGCCTTTGCCTTTGTGATCTGGCCGGCCAAACTTCGAAAATTGGTTTGTATCATGATTATAGCGCTGCCTTTTAGCTGCAATGCTCTCATTTCACCAATAGATTATGTAGAAAATGCATCTTAGCCTTTCTCACACTGTATTACAACCGTGGACACTGATTGGACGACACTAAACGTTTCTCATTATCTCCAGATGGAGACGTTCGATGGCCTTTACGTTCTATTCTTCTTCTGTAAACTGCAGTTATTGCTACAAGAAATTACAGAAATAAACAGGAAAAAACAAACTCAGGATGAGATGAAAGGAAGGTCTTTGTCTCCTAAAGGTGGAAAATGACGTCTTTGATCCTTTAATGTGCCCAACGTGATACCTCCCTGTGCTTTTCTGCAGGGAATCTAAAAACTACCAGAAGAGAAGGACGTTTGACCCGATCATCACATCAGCTCCACATTTGTCTGACTTCAATCCAACTGTATCTCCAGTCCAAGGTAAGGGTTAAAGAAGGGATTTTAGTCTTTAAAGATATTATATCATCAGTGTGTGTGTCTGCTGGTTTTGCCTTCAGGGTTTATATCTTAAGCCTTAAGTTGTGTTATTGGAGAAATCAACATTTATTCATTCACTCAGGGACAACAGTCTCCACCACTGCAACCCAAATAACACTGCTACATACTGTGAGGCTTCCTGTAGGGGGTGGAAATGATGTGGATTGGACCGTTGTGGTAACAGCTGGTAGAATCAAACCTGATAGCCTTGTGGACTGCTTCCTGAACTGCTAGGCAACCACTGACACATTAACATTATTATTATTATTATCCATTCATCCATTTTCATCCACTTATCCATTACCGAGTGGCAGCAGCAGCAGTTCCCTCCCAAATCACATTGCACCGTACCAGACCTTCCTGCAGTTGGGTGGAGTGAAGGTGAACCATGATGTCTCACACCAAAGACTGAGACTTTACTGCTGGGCCAAAGTGAAGACATATTGTATATATGTACTAGGTCGCATCAACTTAGTAATTCCTTAGAAATTACAAAGAAATTTCTTTAAAATGTTAATGAACGTATCCATAGCTTCACATTCAATCTTTTATTATACATTTTTAGGCCCTTTGCCATCAGCTGCACGTTGTCAGTTGTTACGGCAGGACTTTGATGTGGTCCAACCCAGAAAATATCTTTGAACATTTTTTGAAGGCTTTTGATCCTTTGATGTAAAACAATGTAACCAGAGCATCGTCACAAATTGGCTTGACAGACGTGCCACAGCACAGTAGTTGTTGAAGGAAGCTGCGAGGTGCAAAGCAGACATTTAGAATTTCATTAGCGGTCAGTTGTTCCCCCGTCAGGACCAGAGTCGTTGCCAAGATCCTCGAACCATGTCTTCACTTTTTGAGTAAGTCTGGACTGAAAAGGGCTTTTGTTTGTGATAATCCTGGGCCAACAATGGTCTTGACAGGTTTGGTGGCAACTTTTACTTTTTAAAGTAACAGGAAGTGGTGGTTTTGACCAGGTCAGAGTCTTAATTCCACAATAAAAGTCCTCACATGTTCTCACACACTCTGTTAGGCTGCATGTGTGTGGTTACCACAAAAATATTTGTCAGCAAAGTGCCAAGTGTGTTCTCTGACCCCGACACGTGTATACACACTCTCCCATCAGGGTTCATGTCCCACCTTAGTTTCTAACACACACACACACACACACACACACACACACACACACACACACACACACACCTCTGCAGCCAACCCTGATGACTCGGTTATGATTAGCCACAGTCGTATAACGTCGTCTAATCTTTGAGCTCTTCACGCACTTAAAATATAAACACACACACATACATTGTGTTGATGTGTTGGTCAGCGGGTGAATCATTGACCGGTCACATGGACCTGGTGGTTCCTGACCCTAAGACAAAAAGATGTAATTGGTTGACGCTGGCCGTAAAAGTAAAAATGAGATCATCAAATGAGCTGGACATGTGATCACTCAGAGTGAGGGCTTTTACTGTGAAATGTGTGTGTTTTGTGTTATTCCTGTCTGTTTCAAACCTTTCTTTGTGGGGACAGACTCAGATCTATTAGAACCTGCTGATCTAATATTATTGTATTCCAAGTTGAATATTGTTGTGGAAATCATGCTGATTGATATCACATCATCACCTGGCTACTATCAGGAAATAACACTCCACAATAAATAGGATTGTGGAATCAACGCCCCGGTTCTTTGGAAAGGATCTAAAAATAGCACAGCGTTGAGCGTTGAAAACTTTCAAAATAAGACATTAAAACCATTATTTTGTCGAAACCTTTGTCCCTTTCTCGACAAAGGTCCACCGTTGTAACATCAACCATCAGAAGTACAAATCACCTGAGATCTTTGCTACTATTTTTTTTCCAAAAACTCTCGTTCTGCAAAAAGCAACAAGGCGCCTCCTTTAAAACGGGCTCTAAGGTAAAAATACATCATCATCATCATCATCATCGTCGTCTTTACGAGCAGTAATCCATCACCTTCACGTCTCACCCCGACACCTAAGAGGCAGGTTCTGTCTCAAACTACCAGTTGTAGTTGTTAGAGGGACACTTAGATGGACGAGTGCTGTGTTTAAGGGACTAATAAACAGTTGGCGGAACACGTCAAGTGCATGTGTACAAACTTTGTCAGCAACAGAGATACACCGAAAAATTAGATATTTCTTTTAAGAAGATAAAAGTTGGGCAGCTTTATGGCTACCAGCACACACACACACACACACACACACACACACCCTCTCTATCTCTCCCACCCACACACAAACTCGTACAACAGTCTGTTATGACACATGAGAGGAGATTTCCTGGGACGCTATTCCAAAAACTTGGCTAGTCAGACGTCCCACTGGTGAGCGATGACAACATGGCATTTAACTGTGACCTATTACCGACTACTACTGAGCTGCACATAAACAAACACACACACACACACACACACACACACTCTGTTACAGTAACTATTTTCCCTGGTCTCTTCTCTGCTGCTAGAAAACAGGGTGATAATTTGATAATGAAGTGGAATGGACCTTCTGATCGGGTCAGGGCCGTTTACATAAATCAGACCATATTAAGGTGAGGCTGAGTCAGAGCAATGATTGACTCACCAAGGAGTGGAGACGGGATATTGATACACTGACTGCACAAGAGTCTCTGTCAAAACAACCCAAGGCCACGCCCATTCTTTGGCCCAGGCACTTGCAAACTAAGGCCTGGGGTCCAGATGTGGCCCCATATAATTCTGGTTTTCCCTGTAATGCCTACTTTTACCCTGTAGAGGGCATGAAGAAGCTAAGAGCTTATCTTAATTAACATCTACACTTCATCTACAGCTGGCGTTATAATATTTTGACCTGTAAAAGTCAAGAATGAAGGCTCTGGTGTTAATATGCAGTAGGAGTGGTGGCTTAGTGGTTAAGGAAGCTGACCTGGGTCCTCAAGACTTCTGGTTCGGATCCACCAGCCTCTGACCCACTGCCCTGACCCACATAACTTCCAGCGGGTTCACCACCCACAGGAATGCGTTGGACAGAAAAGACAGAATGATAATCTACGGTGGGGATTCCATAGTGTAGTGGTTGGCATGTCAAGAGTCCTGGGTTTGATTCCCTGAGGACCTGAAGATTGGCGGTTGTCAGGGGCAGCCTGTTTACAGCAGTTGTAACAACTTCTGTTGTTGACACAATAATTTCTCAAAAATTGGGATCATTAAAGAATGGATTTTGTTTTTAATTTGATTATAATTTAATTTGGACAAGCTTTCCTAAACCAGATTACAAGGCCCAAATCGGCCCCTGCCGGCCCCCGGGCCTTGGTTTTAATCCACAGTATCTGCTCCTAACCTCTGAGCCCCATAAGTTTTAACTGCATCACCATCAAATATGACTAACGCACCATTTGGAGTTGACTTAATAGGTGAGTCCTGACAATGACAGTCAGGTTTCACGTCTGTAAATGAATAAGTGAGCCCAGTAGACCTTTGATCACTTCCTATAAACACTGCTTGGCTCTCTGACCAGCACCGCGCCTCTGACTCAACCCGGTGAACAGAGGAGGTCTCAGGCCTTATTGTTCTGAAATGTGCTATTAAAGCTTATTACAGTGGAGTGGAGTGAAGCTGCCCTGAATGGTGGTACTTTAATGAAGGAAGAGAAGGCCAGGCTGTGACAGCAGCAGTGAGGAAGAGGAAGTGTTGTAGTAGGAAGAGAAGTAGTTGCATGTCTCACAGGCCACACTTATAGTTTTTAAATAGTCCCCATGATGTCCATCTGTTCTAGGGTATAAATACCGACAGTTTCGGTGACAATCAAGGGAATAAACGTGGCAGGTGTTGTCGGAAAAAAAAGACCAAGGAATGAATGGTTTTGTTGACCGGAGGATGGAGTTCACTACATATTAATAAATATGTTTCAATGCAATTGAGTTCTATTGTCTGGAAATGGTGCAACGCTGTTAGGTTCCTGATTGAAATAACTCTTTAACATGTCATCCTGGATGTCGACACCACGGCCGTGTCAGTCAGGATGTGAATGAAGCAACGAAGGAAAGGCCCCCAAAACCCTGTCGTTTCAGTCGAACTGTTTCAGGTTGATGGATGATTCAGGTCTGTGTAGACACACCTGAATAATCGGAATTCTGTCACTACGTTCAATGTCCCCAATGTTCAGCCTTTACCCGTTTATGGACGCATGCAGCATTTTCCTCCCTGCACAGGCGCAAACCTTAGCCGGCGTTTTACACGTGCTGATGTCATCAGAAGAGACACTTGGGGCGATGGAGTCTTCCTGGTCAGGGTGGAGCTGGATGGGCTTCAACGCCCGTGATCAATATTAAACAATATAATAGGGTTTAAGCTGCTGGTGATTTGTGCAGTACATGCACGTGTCCCACTTTAGTGTTGTCAAAAAGACATGTAGCTGTGAGTGAACCATTAAATGTGATCTCTGATGGAATCACAAGTGGCTGCTAATGTGGACGGTCATTATCCCCAGCACTTCTAGCCCCGTCTCTGTCTCTGTCTCTCTCTGTGTTATTATGTGTGTCATGTGCTTGACCTGACTGCTAATGCCGGTCAATGACGCCAACCACAGCTCGCTGCAGCTATTTCAAAGTATACAAAAGTGACTTTAACATCACCACTGTTACTATAGTCCCACAACCGATCTGTGTGGTTAGTTTTCAAGACAGACGGGAAGTGAGGGCAGCCCCAGGCCGACAGACATGTGTCCTAGCATCGCTCTCAGGGAGGAGTCCTCCAAAGGCTGTCGGGATTCTCAACATTGCCCGGCGATTATCACCAGAATGGGGCGAATAACGGTCCGGGAACAGGTGCATGTTGATGCGTTTACGGCACCACGGCGCGAGACCGAGAGTTTAAAGACCGTTTTAAGGCGTGTGTGAGACAGTAATGTCGGATATGAGGCAGACTAGGCCTCACTCACAACAGCAGTCCCTCGCCTCACATTTTCTTGAATCCTTGGCTGTTATCGCCTCCCTCGGCCCCTCTCCTCTCGTCGCCCCCACCTCTCTCCCTCAAATCGCGAGCGCCCAGTGCACCACATTGTGCACGCGACGTGCCCGGCTGTGTGACGCTGGACCAATCAGAGCGCGCCATTCCGAAAGTTTACCTTTTATGGCTAGAGCCGGGCAGCCGATGCAGTATAAAAGCTACGCGCCCACATCCAGCGGATTCACTCTGAGCTCCGTCACACACACAGCTTGTGCGGGATATCATTTGCCTGTAACCGGTTCCCTTAAAGCGAAAAGCCCCCCCACCCAAAAGGTAAGAAACGAAATTTGTTCTATGCAAGTGTCAAATGTATTTTAAGGATTGTTGTGTACATGTAGACTGTCTTGTTCATTTTTCTTGAAAGCTAAAAGTAAAAAAATGTTCTTTAAACGTATGGAAATTTCCAGAACCACGAGGTTCTTTGTTCAGATAAATGTGAAGTCATGTTTTTATTCAATTTGTGTACGAAAAAAACGTAAATAGACTTTTGTTTTATATAATAATGTGACTTCCTGTCGTAGAGGCGTTGTATGAGGACCGTTAACTTAACAGGTGCTTTCGAACGTGGCCGGCTTATCATTAACTGTAGCCTATGACGGTTTCGCTCGTGAACATTTCCTCTGCTTCTACCTGTCAAATTTTATTCGGAATTGGTGATACTTGGTTCTTTTTCTTCCACTGACAGAAGCGAAAAGGGGGGGTTTGGGGTTGAGGATGTGGGGAGCCCTGCTGGTTCCCTTTGTGCGCCTTGATGCGGTGGGGTGTGACCTACTTTAGCATACTAGCTTAGCCAGTCTGAGCTTACGCCGCAGCCGTTAGGTTTTGAACGGTTTACTCGCTATTTAAGGCGTGTCTAGAAATTCTTTTTTTCCCTTAGCTTTTCACATTAAAGTGACTTCAACTTTTAAAACACATTGCGACGAAGACATGAAAGAGCCCTCTAGTGGTGGAAAATTGAATAAAATCGTCGTTTTTTTTTTTTTAGTTTTTCTTTGCTTTACATAAAATGAAGTCGCTGTCAGTTAAAACCAGAGGAAAGGAGGAAACTACGGTTCGACTAATGAACTCGCGGGGGGAAAGGCGTGGCTTTCAGGAAACGGAGCATCAAGTCTATTCATGAGTCACCGTGAGCTACTTATGCAATTCAGCTTCTTCATTAGCAGTGTCCAGTCTCGGCCAGTTTTTTTTTTCCTCAAAATCCGTTAAACGTCAGTTTCTTGCGTCACGTGACCGGCGTGCTTTGAATGAGAATGATGGCCGCGATGACGCAGTGATTTTTCCTTTAAAGCAACGGGTTTTGGTCGCTTGTGATGAATTCCGCTAAGTTCGACTGCAGTGACCGTAGGGAGTGGTTCAGGGACCGGCCCCCTGACTGAGGCCAGTAATCGGTTTTCTCGCCCTGGTCCACTGCTCTGGATGCCCGCCATGGCGCCGGTAGCCGCATAGCTGCTCAAAAACCCAACCATGTCCATATATGGTAATATCAGAAAACAGCGCCACTTCCTTTTGTCTGGCGCGTCTGGGTGTGTAAAGCTGCAGCTCCACCTAGTGGCCGTTTTGTGAAATGCAGGCGGCGACATAAGAGGAAGTGAGGGGCGTGGTGTTAATGGATCATTGTTAACGTTTTTAACGCTCGTTTTTTTGTCTTTGTTTCTAACAGTTTAGCCATGGAAGATGAAATCGCCGCACTCGTTGTTGACAACGGATCCGGTATGTGCAAAGCCGGATTCGCTGGTGATGACGCCCCACGTGCTGTCTTCCCCTCCATCGTCGGTCGCCCCAGGCATCAGGTGAGTGACGTCACTATATACCACAATAAATGATAATAAATAGTTGTGCTTTTATATAAATATAACACTAATTTTAATTAATAATTTTAAATACTTTATATATATAAAAACACATTTATTTATAATATTGCTCAAACAAAACTTTAGATAAATAGAACTTTATATTGCATTTCCTATTTAGATATTGTAGATAAAAGTAGATTTATATTTTTTTAAATAACATTTGTTTTGTTTTTTTTCCTCTCAGGGAGTGATGGTGGGTATGGGCCAGAAGGACAGCTACGTTGGTGATGAAGCCCAGAGCAAGAGAGGTATCCTGACCCTGAAGTACCCCATTGAGCACGGTATTGTGACCAACTGGGATGACATGGAGAAGATCTGGCATCACACCTTCTACAATGAGCTGAGAGTTGCCCCTGAGGAGCACCCCGTCCTGCTCACAGAGGCCCCCCTGAACCCTAAAGCCAACAGGGAAAAGATGACCCAGGTACATGTCCCCGCAGACACTGAGACAGTCACATGACATTACTCCTAAGGAGTTGTTGTCTGACTTTTCCCCCTGAATTCTCTCCTACTCTTCTTACTCGGTCCTTCCTCCTCCTCTTCCTCCAGGAGTCCCTCTCTATGAGATGATTTCTCATCAACAGGTCTCTTGACAGTGTGCCTTTTTTTGCACTTGTGTCATTTTAGTTGAGCACTGAATTGATATTGAATTTGCACAAAGTGTGAAGGAATGTTGACTTTTCTCCACTGAGTCTCTACTAACTCAAGTCTGAGTCTCACTCAATCGCATGGAAAGATGCAGTGACCTCTGGATCTGAAGTCTTCTCAGTGCAGATGATCTGACCTGTGTCTCCTGTTTTCACAGATCATGTTTGAGACCTTCAACACCCCCGCCATGTACGTTGCCATCCAAGCTGTGCTGTCCCTGTACGCCTCTGGTCGTACCACCGGTATCGTCATGGACTCCGGTGATGGTGTGACCCACACAGTGCCCATCTACGAGGGATACGCCCTGCCCCACGCCATCCTGCGTCTGGACTTGGCCGGCCGCGACCTCACAGACTACCTCATGAAGATCCTGACAGAGCGTGGCTACTCTTTCACCACCACAGCCGAAAGAGAAATCGTGCGTGACATCAAGGAGAAGCTGTGCTACGTTGCCCTGGACTTCGAGCAGGAGATGGGCACTGCTGCCTCCTCCTCCTCCCTGGAGAAGAGCTACGAGCTGCCCGACGGACAGGTCATCACCATCGGTAACGAGAGGTTCCGTTGCCCAGAGGCCCTCTTCCAGCCTTCCTTCCTTGGTATGTTGATGGTCCTGGCCTGACGATGGTCCCTGGTTCTGGTTCTTTTAGTCCTCTGTACTAAATGTGTTCACTCCACCTCAGGTATGGAATCCTGCGGAATCCACGAGACCACCTACAACAGCATCATGAAGTGTGACGTCGACATCCGTAAGGACCTGTATGCCAACACTGTGCTGTCTGGTGGTACCACCATGTACCCAGGCATCGCCGACAGGATGCAGAAGGAGATCACATCCCTGGCTCCATCCACCATGAAGATCAAGGTGCCTTCACGTTCCTGTGGTTGTGGCTGATCTTAGCACTGCTCTCTTTTAAATCTTGGTCTAACCTTGCTTTCTTCTTCTGCAGATCATTGCCCCACCAGAGCGTAAATACTCTGTCTGGATCGGAGGCTCCATCCTGGCTTCTCTGTCCACCTTCCAGCAGATGTGGATCAGCAAGCAGGAGTACGATGAGTCCGGCCCCTCCATCGTCCACCGCAAATGCTTCTAAACAGACTGTTCCTCCTTTCCCTCCCCAAACAAAACGCCCAACAACTTCAGCTCTGTGCAAAACAACCACACCACACATTTCACATACACACACTCAGGCGCAGAGCCTAAATGACCAACTCATTGGCATGGCTTCACCTATTTTTGGCGCTTGACTCAGGATTTAGAAAACTGGAACAAAGGAGACAGTAATGTTTGGCTAGGATTAAAAAAAAAAAATGAAGTTACCCCACTGGGTTGCAGTTGCAACTGGGAACTTAAACAAATGTACCTTTTTCTTTATTTTTTTTTCTTTGAGTCATTCCAAATGTTTGTTAACTGCATTGTTCAGACACATGGTTCCAAATGTTAACTGCGTTGTTCAGACACGTATTTGCCTCTGTGAAGGCTGCCCAGTGGTCGGCGCATACTTAAACATGGTTGTAGTATCGCTTGTATGTAAATTATGTCTGGGGTTTTTTGTACTTTCAGCCTTAAAAAAAAATCTTGGTCCTGTTAATTTTCTTGTTTTTTGTTATGCAAAACCCAATCTTGACCTGCTGCCCCCTGCTGGAGGTTCATCCCAGGGGTGGTGAGTAGGGTCTCAAAGTGATGGGTAACATGGGGTGCCAGACCAGTGGGGCCAACCTGTACACTGACTTAACAATCCCAATAAAGTGCACATGTGTTCCGACATAACTTCTGTCTCATTGTTGTTTCTCAAACTTTCGTAATGAAAAGTATATTATGGTTTTTAACAATCTGCTTCTGTAACTTAATTTACTTCTTCAGCTTAGCTTTAAATATAAAGACTTAACAGCAGTTTTATGCAGCTAAAGTTTCAAAATAAAATGTGGGCTTCCAATATAGTCCACTCATGTTACATGTTTGCTTAAAAGTAAAAGAATTCATTGCAATGATTTGTTTGAAATGGATTTTGGATGAGTCTCAGGTTTCCTGAAGATCTTGTTCAGACTCTGGAAACTTAGACGACATTTGAAACGCCTTTAGTAGGAAACCTAAAACTATTCAGTCCCTCGTGAATTCATGTCGATATCTGAGGAAAATAAATCAATACTTCACATTAAAATATGGGAGCATTACTGCACTGCCACCCTCTGGACAGTCACCAGAATCTTCATAGTCGGGGAATAAAACCCACTGACAAGAAACCCTCTGTTACCGTAACAAAGGCTCCTTATTATGGTTCGGTGATCATGTGACCACATGCTGTTTAAGTAGAGAAAAACATCACCAAAAAAATCACTATTGTCATGCATCAGCACTGAAAGGCAGGATTTTAGTCGAATTAATGCATAAAAGAAAAGTTTTATATCCTGCAGTTGCATAATCTTGCCGGAAGATGGCAATAAAGGCTCACTACTTAGTTCAGACTACCTCGGTTTCTTCTTCCAACAGGCCTTAACTTGATATGAAACCATTGATAGCTTGATCAGATGTCTCCTCTCTTCTATTCACGTCTGTTCTCTGTGGATATTTTCGTCTCTGGGTGAAGAAGTTTTTTTTTTATTTTACTTTATTGGATTAGCTATTGTCGGCCCGCTGTCAGTGACATTGAGCTGTGAGGAGGAGGAGGAGAAGAAGAGGCAGGGGTGGTGTTTAATGTGGTAATGAAAGAAGCACTTAGAACGGTTTCAGGGTGTGTCATTCCAGCTTTCCCAGCGGTCGGACAGACGATCCGGACACGTTTCCTTGTCCTCGGCTAAAAACAGACCTCTCCATGAGCGTCGGTGATGGAGGCGCTCCACCCTCACGGCCTGTGACACGGAGCATCACCTCTGTGGTCAGATGGTCCCAGTTTGATGCTGACGCAGGGTGTGTTTGCTCTGATATGGATTCATATGTGCAGCCATTAAGACTCCCAGCTTCATGCAGATACAGTTAAACACACGGGGAAGATCAAGTGTGTTTGCTGTTGGGAATGTTTTCCATCTGACTGCAGCCGGCGCTGTGATTCTGCTGAGGCTGCTTCTCTCTGATATCCTCTTACTGCCGCGCCAGCAAAACACTCCTGCCAGGGGAACAGTACCTGGCATGTGAGTGTGTCTGCAGTACGAGAATGTGCGACTGAATGCGACCATATGCCACCTTTCATTGCTTATTCAGGTTAGCAATGTTGGTGGGATTTGTTGAAATTGCCTTTGCGACAGTTTCCCATGTTTCTGCTGAAGTCCTCTGGACCAGAACCTTTGAAACTCTGACCAGGACCTGAGCAGACTCTGAGGTTTATCTCAGTTTTGGGGTCAACATGGCTGCAAATATCAGTATTTATTGATTTTGGAATCATTTTTGGACAAACATCAACAAAAGTTAATATTGGACTTAGGAATATGAATTCCCAAATGTGAGTGTGAAGGTTTGCAGGGCGATTGAGAAGCAGAAGACAGGAGACAGAGCTGGAGGTGGAGGAGTTAAAGATGCTGAAGTTCTCTTTAGGAGAGACAAGGATGGACAGGATCAGGAATGAGGTGATTAGAAGGACAAGACAGACAGGAAGGTTTGGAGAAAAAAACTAGAGGAGACAGATTGAGATGGTTTGGACATTTTCATAGGAGGGACAGTGGTAGAAGAATGATCCTAGAGATGGAGCTACCAGGTAGGACATAAGAGGAGATCTTCTACTCTGACTCCATCTACCTCCATGTCCTCCCCCACTGCATCCATCAATCTCCTCTTTGTCTCCTACCTGGTAGCTCCATCTAAAGGTTCATTCTCTTACAAATGTATCCGCTGTCCCTCCTCTGAACATGTCCAAACCATCTCAATCTGTCTTCTCTGGTGGGACAGAAACTAATTTCTAAGCAGTGAAGAAATTCACCTTGGTTAGTCCCTTCAATTCCATCAGTCTTATAATAAGAACTGATACGCTCTTCTTGGTCCTAGTGGCCAGACTGGGTAATAGCATCTTGTCCTACTGAGGCAGAACCTGATGTGACGCTCTGAGTACAGTAAAGATGGAGATGTAGGTGAAAGCCTAGGCGCGCGATGTAGAATCATGAGCGCGTGCCCGTCGCCTGTCGGGTGCGAGCGGCAGCGGCAGGTGATTGTGAACGATCCATTCTACATCAAAAATGTCTACAACAGCACATCCGTCTCCCCGGAGAGAACACACGCAGGGGGGAGCAATTTGTCAGGAAAATGGTCTCGGTG
The DNA here is from genome assembly GCA_016785265.1 of Paraplagusia blochii. Taxonomy (NCBI): domain Eukaryota; kingdom Metazoa; phylum Chordata; class Actinopteri; order Pleuronectiformes; family Cynoglossidae; genus Paraplagusia; species Paraplagusia blochii. The sequence continues at coordinate 91,055 of JAFBJS010002679.1, read as the reverse complement.
AATTCCTCCATTAACAGAACCATCAGTTCTACTGCTGCAGTTCACAGCTATGTCCGACAGATGGAGCCGCTGAGCCGCGTGGCTCTGTTCGGGCACATAGAGAGGACGTGATGGGCTGAAGAAGACTAGTCCAGCTGACAGAAGGAGGCCAGCAGAGAATAATTGATCACTCTCAGATACGGAGGTGCGTCCTCTCCTGGGCCTCACGGTGATTTGCATTCTACTGAGGTCCACATGTTCACCCCCACCCAGACATCACTTAGCTGCTGGTTATTGCCCCCCCTGCAGGGGGCAGGTGGTGACTGACAGGAGGGACTGATGAGTCTTTAATAACTTAGATTCATTTTTACAAACATAACGAACCGTGAACAGCCTGGATTATCCTTGGATTCTGGACGGGTGGAGGTCGACACCAGGGTGGAGCCGCGCTGTTGTTGAGGTTTCCGCGGCCCTGACTCATCACAGCTGCACTTTTGCTCAGCATGACCTGCATCGGTTGCATCAGGTTGCGGCAAAGTCAGAGGAAAACCCCCGAGGTTTTCTCTCCGAGCCGATGCCCTCAGACGGAGACGAGTCAGTGCAGGGAAGAACCAAAATTACAACCGTTTGTGCTCTGCAGGTTTGCTCAAGCACGCTACATGTACAGTCTACACCCTCCACCTCCTTCTCCTCCTGCGCCTCCTCCTCCTCGCAGTGTGGTTTGAAGCAGAGGCAGATGAGAATGTCTTGGGTTTCACGTTTCTGTTGATGTTTCTTGGCACAAACTTTTATTTCAGTTGTGATTGTGATCAAATGTCCTTTGACTGTGGAGCTGAACTGAACTTTAATCTTCATATCAGAGCAGATCTGTGATGGTTTTACCACCAGCTCAATGGAAAACATTTCCCTGACAGATTATACACAATTATATGGGTGTCAAAGTCAGGCTCGGGGGCCAAATCTGGCCCACAAAGTGGTTGTATTTGGCCCCGGGGATCATATCAAAGGTGTAATACGCTTGGCCCAAAGATACTGTCAGGATGTAGTATTAGTGGAGTATATGCTGTGGTATAGCACAGATATTTTGGGTTTGTTTGTTGGTCTTTGAGGAAGTGGATTACAGATTAACAGATTATTACCTTTGGTTATTCCAGATTTATGTTCCATCTGAAGATGTTCTACTTTACTGATCTGGAGTAAAGAGAAAACCTGCTGTTTATTTTTTAATAAATATACATTTCAGCCCAGTGTGTCTGGGTTCAACGTCTCTGGTGTTTTTGATTTGTGTTTAGGACACGAAGAAGATCAGTGTCAGGACTCAGGGTTCTGAGAGAAGGGTTTATTTTTAATGCCACTGATTTTTTATTCCTTTAAACAAAAAATTGATTTTTTTTCCCCCAGTTTTCATCCTGATGTTTTATTTATACTGATACGGAGAAATAAGCCTCCACTGGAGTCTAACATCTCCAGGACATCACTGTTGTTGTTGCAGCTACGCAGTGATGTCCTCTCTGCCTCCCTGTCACCTGACTGTCTCACATCCAACAGACAGACAGACAGCTCTGTGGTCCACTGTTTGTCCTCTGGCACAAACCTCCAAACCCCTTCACACCGACCCCCACCTCCCCCATCCACACCCCCTTCTGCTGCAAGGCAGGAGTCTGATGATTGACAGGTGTCCCATGAGGATCATATACGTGAATGTGTGTGTGTATGAGTTCTGCGTGGAGGGTGAGGGTAGGGGGGCGGAGGAGTTGGTATAGGAGTGTGCGCTTGTTTTCTCCATCCCAACATATAAGGTGACATGACAATTAGCTTTGTTTACCATCATGGTATGGATGCTGCAGTGGAGCAGCATCTGTATACACAATAATGCAGCACCCGTGTGTGCAGCATGAGACAAGGTATGATGAATGATCAGCCCTGTGGGCACACAGGTTGTGTGTGTGAGTGTGTGTGTGTGTGGGAGGGGCTCATAAAATATCTGGATCCTTGGTATTTATAGCGGCGTCTCATCAGTCATTTATGGAATATTGTTGGGAATGGTTATAACTGGGAATACTGTCGTCCGGGCCTCGTCCACTCCCCCTGCAGTCACTCTGATGCACTGGGACTCCTTCTTGTGTTTATTTATTTATGTATTTCTTTTCCAGAGGAGCGTGAACCCCCTCCCATCTACCCCCACCTGAATTAATCAATGCCCCCTCTCTGAGCTCTGTCCCCTGTGGGTTAATGCAGCCACAAGCCTGGGGAAAATCAGATAGTCTGACTGCCAAATCAAATCACTCACCCGCTCTTCAACTGATCGGAGGGAACGAACCCAAAACCCAGTCAGGGTGTTTAGGTGCGGAGCAGCAGTGGTGGCTGATGGGAGATATCAGGTTTGGCTCTAATGTAAAAAAGGCAAAACACAATACGTTAAAGAGGCGGTCAGGAATAACAAATGATCTCATTGTGCTCCTTCCACGGTGCGCAGCAAAATTAAATCAGTCATGGAAACGTTGCTTGCGTGCGTTGTACCGACTCAGCGACATTTCATGTAATAAATCACAGTTCTCCGTACTTTTCCACCACTATTCCACACGGAGGTTTGTTTTATTTTTTATTTTTTGGAACGTTCTCAAAGATCCCAGTTGGTGTAGGGTCTATAATAAAACATAATCTGCCAAACGCTGCCATCTGTTCCTGGAGTAGGAGCCACGGTGAGAAGAGCTAACCTGGAAATAAACAGATAGCTGTTGGATCTGCTGTGAGCGTCCAGTCACGGGGGTGAGAACCAGCACATGAGCCACACGCTGTTCCCGGAATGATGTAGTGCCGCCCGCTCGTGTCTCTATATGAGGACGGGGCGTTGAGGAATGGAGAGAGTGGTCTCTGGTGGGCTCTTCAGGCCCAACAGCTGATGGATCCAGTTACACAGCAGTGAGTGGGGTTAATAATTTTAGCAACATGTCTGACTGTGACTTCAGAGAGACAGGCTCATAGAGATGATGTGAAGATACTTTTATTACAGTGGACTGATGGGAGGACAGGGAGATGGAGGATGATGTTGAAAAAGACCTGACCAAACTAAGGCCCGGGGGCCAGATGTGGCCCACATTTGACTAAAACTGATATTATCATTATCATCCTGCCTTTTCAATGCAAAGCAATATTTTTAAACACATTTGTTTAAATTGTAATGTGTTCATGTGTGATGAGAGGCTCGGACAGGTGTGGGCTAAAGCTATAACCTACAATTTAGACGGTCAGACATGTCCAAACTAAGGCTCCAGGACCAGATGTGGCCCGTTTAGTATTTTTAATCTGACCAAATTATACCATTATATTACATTATTCTTTTATCTTTTAATTTCTATTCATGTGTTTTACTCTTCATTCACAGATCAGATAAGATTAGGGAGAAGTTAATTAATCCCTGGGGAGTTCCTTTTGGGAAATTAAGGATTGTACAGTATCCTAGTTTGGCCGCTGTGTCAAATTTTAGAACGCGGGTTAAATCTTGTTTTTAAATATACTGTTTATAAAACTAAATTAATGACTTTGTCTGAAATGTTTTGAAATATTTGGATTATAAATAATTCATGCTAGGGTCGCTTTTTATCCTGAGTGAATTACAGAGAAGGATTAACATTATCAGACATCTGGCTGCTGTGGGAATTGAACCCAGGACTTTCTGCTTCCAAACAGCGTCACAGAGAAACCGTTCCCTTGGGTAATGCAATTGATTCTTTTATTATAAATAGATTTAAATGAATTAAATCCATCCATCTATTATACGTGAGTAGTAGAAGCAGCACTAACAGCAGTATTAGTACTTATTGTAGGCCGTACTGTTTCAGTACTTTAGTACTAATACCTTCTTCATTCAGATCAGGTTTGTAGGTAATTACTCACTACAGCCTTGGGTTATTCTGGAATTTTCTCTCAGTTTCCGTCTCCTCTGTTGGAGCTGCCAACCTCATTTGTTTGTCCCATCTGTCCCACTTCTGTTATAATAATTCTAGGTTTCAACTTCTCAAAGTTTAACCGATTAGTTTTAACAAACTATTTTAATATAAACAGATACATGATCTTCCTTGTCACGTTTACCCACCTCACAGTGGAGATAGCGCCCCCACCAGGGCCAGAGAAAACGGCCCTGATGTTACAATAACACCTTCATCTGAAGCTATTGTCTCAATTCCCAGGTGAGGCGTTTAGCAGAACAAAAGCCGGACTGACTGCGCGGCTCGGCCCGGGACGCCACTACTGTGATCTTCGGCTGGTAATTCCCTCCCCGGGTCCGACCAGTCAGTCAGCCGGAGGTGACAGCAGACGCCCCTGTAGCGCAGAGGTCAGCGGGGCGAGCGGCTGACGCTGAGCGCCCCCCGCTGTCAGTTTCTCGGGTCGGTGGTTGTATTGTGACCGAGGGTGGCGTTATGTCGCCCGGATCAAGCGCACGGCGACACCGCTTCCTAACCGCTGCTACAGCCCCCCCACCCGGTTGTATATCATCGGCTACTTTCCGCCAGTGTGTCCCAGGTTTGTCCCCTCTTTCCAGCTCCTGTTGACCGGCCACTGTTCGGTCTTCGACCCGGTCTTCTTTCCTCCTCGCCTTCTCAGATCTCCACTCTGCCTTTCCCCAAACCGACTGGGGGCGCCTTGAAACTGCCGCAGTAGGAGAAAGGGAGGGTGGTGTGACGAGGGCAGCTAGAAACCGTCTTTGCTTTTTATCAACATTTTTTGTAACCGTGTAACTACGGGACAGAATCAGGGTCACGTGATGAATGTGTACTGTAGTTTTGTTTTATTTTGTCCATATTTTGATAACAAAGATAGAGCACCCATTAAGACACGTACTACACGCACACGTACTCAGTTATACTATTATTAATGCGGTCATAAACGGTTGGTATACCTGTGTGTGTGTATTTATCTACAGTAGGATATAAGTACATTAGACGGCGGTAAAAACATAACTTAAAGATGTTTAATGAGTATGACATCATAAACCATTTAAATGAGATATTTATTCTTTAAAATGATGCCGTTTGAGTGTGAATTCTGGGAAAAAAAGTTATTACATACCAAAAGAATGAAATAGAACCAAACAAAAAGCTTAAGCTTATTATTTAATTCAATATGAAGAGCATTTTGGGAAGTCAAAACAACCCCGTTTTGTCATATTCCATGGATAACCACAGTGGAAACATGTTCGTGATAATGTTAGAAAAAAATAAACAAGTCAGACTCAACCTTCTTGTTGAAAGGAAACACAGAGGTCACAGAGTGAAAGTCTCAGTTCACGCTCAGCTTCCTCCCACTGAGGATAATAGCAGTAAATGAGCACCGGGCTCTTCTAATGCAAATCTGTGTGTTTTCCCCTCCAGACTCCAGCAAACCTCTTCACTTACACACTCTCTTTCTCTGACATCTGCATACTGACATTATGTCTCTGTGGGAAATGTTGGAAACCTCAAAAATGTGTCACTGTCTGAATGATGAGGCTCTGTCTGTTCATAACATTACGGAGAGTCTTTGAGAGACTGAGGAGCTCTTCAACAACAAGGGTGCCAGTTAGTGTGGGCTAGAATATGTGTGGTATTAAATTTGGACCACTTCAGCCCGTCTCTTTATTCACAGACTCTCAAAGACTTATTCATTAGTCAATTCAAAACACTTTCTTTATCCAACCAGGGCCAAAATAGAAAGTAGAATGGTCTGCAAGCAGGTTACGGGCCAAAAAGTGAACATTGCATAAAAAACTTAATTAAAATTTAGTTATTCTCTAAATTACATCATGAAATATGTTATAGTATCTTGGGAAAGTTGCCTCTGTAGTTTTTGCGCCTTTAACTTTTCAATTTGAAGTTGTGTTTTTCTGTGGATCATGTTTTGTTTATGTAATTTGATTAACGTCAGGTTTTAATTCAGGTATTTACATTAAATTTAACTTTTACACAGTGGGATATATTTTTTTATTATTATATACCAGGCAGTTTTATCAAAGGAATAACTGCAGGAATAAATGTTATTGCTGAAAACCAGTTTAAGAACCAGCGAGGTTAAATATATAGTTCTGTAGTTTTGCCGCATTTTACAGGTCATGGTCTCTGGCCTTAAGGATGAGTTAATGAGCAAGAGTATGGTAATATTCACGAATAACATAAACTACAGATACCATAATAACAGCATTTGGAGATATTCTTTACTGGTAGGAATGTCTCATATTAACTTTTGCCTCCAAAACTGAGGTAAACTTCTCAGAACCCTTCGTGTAATTCCTACAAATTTGGCAAAAAACAGGCATCGGGGAATCAGATTTTCAGATTTAATAAACACACAATATTTTAAATGAGGGAGAAAATAAGGTGGGGGCTGCCTTGATAATAACCAGCATCATTCACACTCAAAGAAAAAAAAAACTCCGCTTGTTTTGATCACTCCTTCTTGAAGGAAGAGGGGACCTTGAAACGGCCCAACCTCCTTGCTCCATAATTGGTTTTATAGTCCTGGCGAACAGCCAGTGTTTTTTTGTTTAACCACAGGGGACTCTTAATTGACACTGGCTGTGACCAATCAGAGCGGAGCTGTTGGGCGGGTCTATGGCTGGGTGGTAGTGAGGGAGAGGGGCGTGGCTTACACAACAATGCTGGGTTTCATTGCTGAGGAGTTTACGGACGCTGTGGTCGGGGGGCTTTTCTGGCTCTCCCCAACTTCTCCCCCACTTTACCGTCGGACCAGCTTGTAATGGACTACTTCACTTCTCCCAGCAGAAATCCGGACGCATACTGAAGTCGTTACTTTTTTTCACGGTTGTTTTTCAATTCAAGTAAGCGCTGGCTAAGTTTTACTCGTCTTGTTTACGCTTTTTGACTTAAAGTAGCTGAAAGCTAGTGCGGCGTTAAAGTCTTGTCCGAGCTGTAAATGTGTGCGAAAAGGGCGCGGAGGTTTAGGAACCACATTTTGGGTTTATATTTCAGTAAAATTGTTGAAACACGGACACGGAGTCAGTTTGGACTCGTAACCTCTCTTTAAAGTTATGCGTGTTTCGTTATTACAAGCGAGAAAAGTTTGAAACGTGGCTGGAAGGGAAGGCTGTCGAGCTGCGGAGCCGCATGGGCGAACGCAGCCGACGCGGGGACACCGGAGCCGGGCTTCAATGTGTCCTTCACAGCGCTAACAGCCAACCGTCCGTAACTGCGGTGCTATAGTAGAAAAACAGCCGAAAATTCGGGGGTGGTGTTGAAATATCCGAACCATTCCTTCACATTACCCGCCCGTGTTTAACGAGCGGTAATACCGCAGTCACTGGGCTTTTTTACCTCGTTGAATTTATACATTATTTCAATATTTTATGGCGTATTTAATTTTGGTAACAGTCGAATCATCGTATTAAAACGGTCCGGGGAACTGGCGATGTTGTCCACAGATAAAGTCGCAGTTGTCATCTTCCCCGAACTAAACTTTTATTTTTATTTGCGAAAGTGACACGTCTAAATATTCTAATATCGCTGCTTTATTCGTGTTTTTGCTTCAAATGTACCCAAACCACACTTTTTATGAGTAACATACGACAAATATTCGCTCATTTATTATCTAAAACGTTGTAAAATGTTGCGCATAAAGCATTTTGTGTTTATTTGCCGGACTTGGTGTTTACGGGTTCGGGTCTGGTTCTCCTCTTCTCCTGGGCAGCACCCATGTCCACTTGCGAAGTAAACACGGACTAAAATTGCATCTGCGAGCAACAAAACACCGCTAACCTCGCTGATTAATGATGCAGGTTTTTTGCAACCTTATTTATTTTTAACTCGTTCGAAATTTATATTTGATGCGCCTCTAGTATTTACGGTGTATTGGTTTACACGGAGCCTCGGCCCCGTGGATGGCTGGGTTATGGTGTAGAAAAACGACAGTATAATCTGGGGGAAAACACCGTTGCAACGGTTTGTTCAATACCCTCGGAGTGGGTTTATACCCCCGGACTTCCCGGTGCTTTTGCTGCGGAACAAGAGCTGCGAACGCGGCCGGCGCTGCTTCTTCCTCTCCTTCCCCGGGCAGCGAAGCTCCAGAGCTGGGGAGCAGCGGGAGGAGGAGTGGCACTGCTGGAAGGCTACACCGTGATAATGTGGATATTAGTAAAAGCTGCATTCTGATCTTGTGTTTTAAAGCAGCGACGGCGGCTCATGTGGCATCAATAAGGACCAACTAATACTCATCGTTTAGTTTTTGAAGTGGTTTTTCCAAACTGCGTCATTGCGCGTTCGGGCCGCCTGTTCGCTGGGGAAGAAAAAGGGAGAAATCCTCAAACTAGCAGTTCCAGCAACACTCAACTCCGTCTGCTCTTGTACCGATGAACCAAGCGCTTTTCTTGTTGTATGTTCTAGGTCAGCAGGATGGCTGAGAAGGAGCCCGACTGGTCAGAAAAACTAAAGACATTATAGCCGGGATTGTAGGAATACAGGGGGCGAATTCTTTTAACAACTTTCCCCTACGTGGATAATGGATGGCAGAGATTTCGGACCTCCCAGATCCGTCCACGTACCACCTCCGCTGCTGGCGGGGCTCGCTATGGAGTCTCACCGACTCGGAGCAGCAGCGGCAGCCGGGAGGATCCCTCCCTCTCCCGGCCACTTGGGCGCTAGTCATCCGCCGCCTCTCCACTCTGGAAAATTCCTGCCATCGGCCATTAACCTACATCCACACCACAGTAAGTAAAAAATATTACGTTATTACTTTGCTTACCCTCAACGCCCACCCCCTGTTTGTCAAAGATTACCACAGGGCTGCGCAAAAAATGCGCTTAGTTGTGCGGTCATCATTCTGATGTGGTTCAGTGGAACCCAGTTGTACAGGGAGGAGTGGCCGCTGCGCTTAAAACGCTGACAAGTTTCCAATGTTAAAGTATGACATCTTTAAAAAAATGATGATCAGCTTTAGAATAAATCCCCGCTGGAAACGGGATTTGACAGTTTCCACAGGAGAGTGTTCTGATCTGTGGAGCTGAGGCTGCTGCTGCGACAGTGTGCAGGTCAGGGTGCAATGGTTTTGGATTGCATGTGGACCATTACACCATCACTGCTGCTTTGGGAGCAGATGCAGGTTGTGTGTGTGTTTGTCAGGGTGGGGGTGGTGACGGTGTGTGACCCCATAGATGGATGACAGACCAATTCTGGGGTCGTTTGTTGGGGTGTTTGCACAGCGGAGAATGGTTTTGGTTCAGTTTCCAGGTAGTGGAGTGAATGCTGTTCTACTGGAACGGAAGGCAAGTGGCTGCTGTTGATTCTAATGAACACCACCCCCCCTCCACCTCCACATCCCCCACTGCTGCCTCAGGAGCACCGGGGGAATCATTGTGATGGAAATGGCAGTGGATATTTGTGTGTGTGTGTGAGAAGAGAGTGTTAAGAATATTGTTTTCATCCATGATTTTTAAGAGCCCGGCTTTTCAAAAAGGGTGTGGCGTTAAGAAGTGTTGTTTAAAACATTTTGTTTACATCACTGCCTACTCTGCGTACTGGCTACATTACCCTGACTGCAGTCCACAGACCATCTCCTAGTGTATATATTATTCCCTGCTGAGCCAGTGATTTTCCCTTCAGTTTACTGCCTGCTCAGTGATCTCTGTTCCTACTATTAGTAATGGAAACCTTGAAATAACATTGTGTTTGAAAAGATAAGAGGGAAGGAATGTGTGGATATGGTTTTGTGGTCAGTCACAGGGTGAAAGCCACGGCATTTTTTTGTCAGGGTTCAAAACCATACAGAGTACATTGGCTTTTATTATCTGTCATATTATCCATAAAACAGAAAGTCTAACAAGACTGTCACTGAGAGAAAGAAATGTTACTGCCTTAATAACACGGCGGCTCTTAGTGGCTCTAAAACGCCAGTGTTGGAGTCACAATAGAGTAAAAAGCCTCGGACCAAAGTTTTTTTTTATTGAAATGTTGACGTCAGATTTTTTCCCCTGCTGAACAGATATGTAATGTAAGATATTTTTTATGAAACATTTACTTTGGATCTACAACAAACAAACTTGGTTAATAATCCTTGGCAATAATAATATATCAGCATATAGGGGATATATACACTGGGAAGCCAACTCTAGTACAGTTCACATTTGATATGATCACGTGGGCCAAGTTTTGGCCCCCGGGCCTGAGTTTGACACGTGTGCTCTGAAACAACAGTCTTGTTTTACAGAGCACGGGTTCAGATACTCGTTAATTCTTATCGTTTAGAGCCTAAAGTATGAGTGAATATGTGAAGTCTGCTGGTACCGGGGTTCTGACAAAGAGCTAACTTGACAAACCCGTAGTGCACACACTTTCAGCTCATAAGAAGCTGTCAGTGATAAAAATCATCTCGCAGCAGGGGGCGTCAGGAAAGTGACGGATGTGTGATGGATTGGCTTTGTCAGAGGGCAGGTTGTAGCGGCTCTGCAATCTGATTCGTGCTTTTCAGATTGTATTTATGGGGCCCTGATCAAAGCAGTGGGTTAACTATGGCGTGCAAACAGCATTCGTCAGTGAAGACATCTCGTCTTTGCAGCTGCAGCAGCGGTAGTGGCGAACTGGGATGATATTCCCCACTTTCCCCTCCCGTGGCTCCAAAACGAGCTGAGAACTGCTTGTGGTGTGTGCAGACGTGCTTGTGTGGAAGAGCTACTGGGGGCGGGGGCTGCTGGAAAGGAATTGACCCGACCACCGTTCCAGTCCAGATTGTGTGTTAAAACACTCCTCCAAAACAGGACGTATTTTATTCTGCCCACACAGTGACCTTCTCACTCTCTGACTCCCATCATCTCTCCACACGTCCACCACCTCCACCCACTGTACGACACAGGTCATTTAGCTTTATGGCGGTCCTCAATATCAAATCCCTACACATTACAATTCAACGAATCTGGTTCAAGCTCGGTCCCGTGCTTGTAATAACAGCGGACAGCCATGTTACAGGATAATTACTCCGCTGCAACTGCAAACGTTTATTATGTTCCCATTTAATTCCACTGAGCAGCACGTTCTCAGCTCTTTCTCTCTCAGAATCCAGGCAGCCAAGACCGCCCTGCTTCCCTTTTTGTTGATATGTGCTCAAAAAGGCCAAAACAAGACAATGTTTGCTCTGTTGTGGTTGGCTGAGCTCTTGATAGCAGGGTTAAATGTTAATAGCTGCCAACGCACTCTCATCTCCCAGGGGGCTCACTGGTTTTTCTCCCTTACTTTAGTTTTAATTAGATTTTTACCTGACTAAACGGAGGAGAAGGTCTGGGATATTTCTGCACTTCAGAGAGGTGTGTGGGCGGCGGATTAACATGTGTTTTTAATGTAGTGTTGTATCTGTGAATAGGTTGTTGACACCCGTGCTGTTGTGCCGTCAAAAAAACCTTGGCCTAAACAAAAAGGGGAACGCTCCTCTGCCATCCAGGGCTGTTTGTCATCAGGCCGTTCAACGGGGGTTATTTATATGTTTACATGATCAAATCTTAGTCACTGGTTAAAGATGTAAAATGGCTGTAAATGTCTTCTCGTCGACTGGAGGTCTGCCGGTGCCTCGTCACCAGATTCGAGGCCATCTGTCCTCTTCTCCCTCTCTCCCCCTCTTCCTTTTACTCTACTACACACAAGCATCAGAGGTGGGATCCACGGAGGAGGCAGCCGCTGTTATTTTTAAAAATTAAACGTTGTTTTATTTACGGTCATAGTGGATCAAGACTGTATGCCTCTATTTAAACAAGCGTGTAACAGTATACATGTTATGTAATATTTTAAACAATATCTGCAGGTCCTGTTTTTTTCCTATGCTGCCCTGTAGTAATCAAGCTGTCGTTGGAAATCAAGCTCTAAAAAGGAGAAGGTTCTGCTCTGCTGGTTTTACAATTGACTCCATACAGTCCTGTTTGGGGAGTAAGTGTACGTTCAAGTGTTATGCAACCAACCTGTGATGGTTATGCAACCAGATTTTAAGTGTCGCTGCCATTGGCTGGTAAATTTTTTTGAAGTAGCAGAACTCCCTGGGTAACGTAGTCGTGGTTCTGCTTTGTTTTTATAGAAAACAATGAATTGTTTTTATATATCAGATCTTTCGTATTATACTCAAACTATACACAAACTATCTGTCTTACAAGTACAGGTGGTTGCAGGGCAGTACACGATCCTGAAGGTTGAATTACCGTCCCTTATATTGTGTTGTTGATAATGGTTACAGTACACAGAAGCAGAGATTAAACTCATGTCTTTTTACCAAACATTCACTGGATGCTGAGACAAGGTGTCCAAGTCCACGGGGCTTCACTAGTCCACGTCAACTGTTGGTTGACTTCTGTAGGCATCTCCTGTAAGTCTTCTGTGCTGGTGCTCGTGTTATCTGCTTGGTATTTCTGTCTATTTTGTGTGTTATTCTTCATAATAGTGATGAGATGTAAGAAAGCGAGTGGCAGCGAAACTGGCAAACAAAACTGAATTTATTTGAAGATGTCCAAAAAGAGTTTAGTTGTCAGCAACTGAACTTCTTCTTGGAGATGAAAGATGTTTTATTCCTGAGGAACTTCATCAGTTTCTGGTTGATGTCAGAAGGAACTCTGGTAGTTCTACTCCTGCTGACAACTAAACCCTTTTTGTGCAAAACCAAATATCTGTTTATATCACAGGAATTCATGTATAATATAATTGTGTGTTTGATTAAAGCAGTTAAATTTGATTGTTAAAATCAATCAAACCTAACAGGTTATTTTTTCCCCGTGTTATTTCGAAGAATGCATGAATTGTGTTACATGCACCTTGAGTTACAAGCTTGGTTCTTGCACAGATTATAGTGGTACCTTGAGGTTCTGCTGGGAATGCATACAAATACTGCATTTGGTGATAAGACGTTGAGTCAAATCCAGTTGTGTAGAAAAGACAGTGTGGACAAAGGGAGAAGGAGGAACAAACGTGTGTCGTCCCTGAGGTGAAAGGCTGTGTTTCACTCTTTCAGAGGATAAAAGCCAGGGCTGTTGTTTGTGTCTTTATGACTAGTGGTGAAGTTGAGAGGATTGAGTTCTACTGTGTGGGAACAGGAGCATGTGATTGTGCTTAGAGCAGTTGGTGCTGGGGTTTCCCCCTGGGACTCTCTGGGAGAAAGGAAGAGGTTTATCCTGACCACAACACATTCATACATGGTTAGATAAATGTGGCCATCCTTCAGATGTAAAACACACACACATGCGTGCACGCAAATGCACACAAGACGCAAGGGTGCAGGCGTAACTCATGTGAGTGTGCAGGGCAGGCCGGGGCCGTTTTACCCCAAACCAATTTGTCTTTCACGCCGGTCGCTGGGTTACTGCGTCTGTTTATGTTAAAATTAATGTGGTGAGTGTGTGTTTATATGCAGTCACTGGAGTGTGTGTTCCTTTTGTGAGGGAAGATGTGACCAGGGTTTTGTCGCCCTCCTCCCCCCCAGATTAATTGAATCTTTCAGGAGATAAAGCAGGCTTCCTTAAGAGAAAGCACAAGGCAACACTGGCCTAGTACAATAAACCTGTCAGAGGTCGACAAATGACGCGAGCGCGCACACACACACACTAACGCACAGCTGTCAAACACAAGAGTGACAGACGTGTCTGTGTGTGTGTAAGAGCATGCTGTGGCATGTTGGAATACCTAAAGCATTAGCTAAGCCCTGCTCTGTGCCAGAACCCTCCTTTAACTCAAACAACAGCCTTGAACACACAAAGGTCACACACTGAAGTGGTGTCTCTGTTGGCCCGGCTGCATGTTGAGTCTCTACGTGTCCCATTACATAATGTTTATAATGTTCCTTCCTGGAGACATCCTGAAATGAAAGGGAAACAGAAAGATAGGAGTGAGTTTCGAGAGGAGTCAGAGTTGGAAAGTTTTTTTTTTTCCCATTTTATGCTGAGTGAGTTTTTGTTCTAGTCAGATGGGATTTGTTTTTCCCATGTTCTACATTCTCTTTCTGTTTTTGACACTTAAAAGTCAACCCTAAAATTGCAGTATAAATGTGAGTTTGTTTCTGTCCCTTTGAGTTTCTCTCTGTCGCCCCCCTTAACGTGGACAGGCAAAGCTGTTAACTACAATTAATGTAAAAATAACCAAAAAGTAGGAATAAGAGGAGACATGACAACATGCCTATCCTGGAATTTCGTCAGGGACTTTCGTTCCCTTAAAGGCCAGAGGAGCAAGAAAAAATTGATTGTTTTTTTTGCTGTCAGCAAGCAAGCGGTAAAGTCAAACCATTTGCACAAATGCACCTAAAAGTCCACACCACATTCGAGTGTGTATCATTGTTTCTCTCCATCTGCCATCTTGTTTTGGTCCAGTCAGCTTTGTTGACTTCTCCTTCAAGGCCGACTACTCCAACACAAACCTCTGCTACCATGGGAATGAATAAGCAGATTTATTCTCAGTACTTCTGTTGCTGTTTCCGTTCACATTGTCCATTTGTTTGTAGAAGTTTTTTAAATGATTTATAGTTCATAAAAGTGCATGGATTATATTTCCAGTCCATGCTTTAGTTCATTATGCAACAAATTCTTTATATTTAATTCTCATATTTCCTTGAGCGTCTTGTTTGACTTGGCTGTTGCTTGTGTTTTACTTTTATTTTTGCGTAATACCGGTACACAATGATTTCCCTGTGATTTAAAGAAAAGAAAATGAATAAAGTGCCAGCTCAGATGCATCTGTGAGTGGAAAATGGGCCGGCCCTCCAGCTGATAAGTGTGACACTGCATAATTTAGTTTGTGAATGATGCACAGGGCTGTGCATCATTCACAAACAGCAGGACTTTCTCATGACATAATGGAGGTGTGTGTGTGTGTGTGTGTGTTAACACACCAGTTGTCTTTGCAGAGAACGTGTTCAGTTTTACAGGGTTTAGCATTGTGATGTTAAAGAGCTGCACATAGAGGAAAAAATACGCAACCTGTTGAGTCTAGAAAGGAATTTAATGATTAGAGTATTTATTGATACTTTGAAGTATTCACAGCAAATATGTCTGTATGAATCTGCTGTCTCCAACATTTTCCTTCTAATCGTTTAAACCCTGAGGTTGAGAGAGTTCAGTCCCTGTGTGGTCTCTCCGTCGTCAGCATACAAACAAACACATGTCAACAACTAATGAAGTGAAGGGAGTTGTGCTCCAGTTAAAGAATGACTGCATTTTCACATGTGTGTAACGGACCTGCTTTACTTGTTTTCCCACTCCTTTGTGTTTGTTTCCGCCCTGTTGAGGCAACATTCCTTGAATATAACAAATTTAGAATAACCTCTAATTAGTTTAAGTTAATATTGGATTTTTCCTCGTCCTCACTCGTGATGTTTGACATGACTATATCAATTTTGATCCGTCTCAAAGAAAGAACTGGCTTCACATATACACAGTACTCTACTTGTGTTGTGTGATGAAAAAAAACTGTTTGTTTTTAACAAATATTTTGACTATGCTTCGAACCAGAGCCAGAGCCCTCTGTATTGGATAGCTAAGATGAAGATTTTGTTTCTTTACCTTTACTTTTAACCGTCTGTCTCTGTTTTATCCAAAGCATAAGTAATAAAACACGTAGTTACACCTACAATATTAAAGTAAGGAAATTAATTGACACGTTTGAGGCCTTGCTTGTTTCTCTAGCACAAACTAAAATTCACTGTGGGCCACAATTAAAAACTGAAAATTAAGTATTTCCCCTTCACCAGAGATTTAATGCAGTGGTGGTCTCAGGGTCTCTCGGGGCTCCGGGCCAGATAACACTGGACCCCTGTCCTATCAGTGCCTGAAGAGGGAAAAAAAATGTTATTTTGACCAGTGCCCCCAGTGGTGGGAGCCCCAAACAACTGCCAGCTTTCCTGAAATGCCTGAAATAAAACACACATCAATGGTATTTGCGTTTATCTGTAGCCTTTTCAGATCCTGAATGTTTTTTACAACACAAAAAAACAAAATGTCTGCGCTATAACACAGACCATGCATCACTAATACTACAAATCCTACCAGAACATAAGGGCTTTATACTGGTGGGACATCTTTGATATGATCTTGTGGGCCAAATATAATTACACCGCGTACCAGATTTGGCCCCCGGGCCTGAGTTTAACACCTGTGCTCCAGCATGATTCTATTATTAGAATCACACCATGACTCATTGAGACGTCGCATCCTCCTGTATGTGGATAAGATAAAAAGTGACAAGTCACAACTCGAACTTGTGTCGGAGCGGAGCTGCTACTGAACCCGACAAACCGCTTTTGTTCAGCTCGGATTCACAAACAAAATAGTTTTCTTTGAAGGGGCCAGAAGAGAGAAGAGCAGAGATGTACATTTTGAAATCATTAACACCGACACAGACAGAAGACCCTGCCGCCCCTGCTTTGCACCCAGATTAATGGTTACCAGTGTCAGTGTACCAGTTAGCTGTGGCAGGGATGGATAACACAGCAGAGGTTTACTGCTTGAATGTTTGACTTGCAGAGAATAAAAACCAGAGATCAATAGAGATTTCCCCCAAGCTAACCATGCTCTGAGTAACACTGATGGGGAACAGATGGGTTCACAGTGTGTGTACGTGTTGGGTGTGCGTGGCAAACATTTGTACTAGACCTGCTTTTTTTTTTCCTCTGGTATTTTTCTGCATCCGTACATGTTCCACTGTTGTTGTTTTTGGATTGTTTTTTTTTTTTTATTTATTTTTTTTTTTTTGCTGCGCTCGGCCTGGCATCGATTGTCGATCAAGACTCTTGTTCCTAAGCTTGAATCTACTGATTTCCATTGTGTGAGTGGGTGTGTGTCAGATTTGCAGTGGCGTTTCTGTCAGAATTCATTTCTTTGCAGGCCTCCTCCTCCTCCTCCTCCTCTTGCCCTTCCTCCTCCTCTGATTTGAGAAACACTCTGATGAGGATCAGAAAATGGAGGCTCAGAAAAGTGTTGGTCGTCAGGGAGCATATTTCTTGGCAAATCACTCATCCCAATATGGCAAAGTAACTGTCTTGTGAAGTGGTAGCCAACTGGTGCGTGTTTGTGTGTTTGGGGTGGGAAAGTGGGATGGAGTTGTAATGGGGGAGAGGGAGGGAGAGGGAGAGAGAGAGGGGAGGAAGGAAAGGGCAGAGAGTGAGTGAGAGAGAGAAGAGGAGGGAGGTAATGAAAGAGTCGTTTCAAGACATTTAAAGAAACATTTCCCTCTCAGCTACAATTTGGATGTTGTTTTTGGAACCGAGAAGGAAAATGTTTTCCCTGGTTGTACTCCTCCCTCACTCTGTTCAGGGTGGAGAAACAGGGGTTTTCGGATTGTGAGTTCCCCATGTCTGGCATGAAGAGTCCATGTGTGAGCATACACACATGCAGCAGACTGACCCTTAGGCAGCTACGGGCCAGAGATTGATCCAGACTCCAGCGGGACAATCTCTTCTTCTGTACCAGATGCAGAAAACTGGTGGTCGGCCTTAAGGAACGTGGACCGCTGCCAGGACCACCTGTCAGACACTGGCCGTGTTCAGGGTTTTGTCTATTTGTCGTCTTCCACCTTGGACGTAACAATGTCTTACAAAAGATGTAGCATTTATAGTGTAGCTAGTGATGAGTCTTGTGTGAATATCATGAGTTACAGGAAGTCAAACATGCTCTATTTACAGCATTGTGGATAATGAATGAGGTTGTATGGTCATGCAGACAAACAGTCACAAGATGCATTTAAATATGCATGTCTGAAATATATATGACATAAAGAAAAATTATTTTTTAATAACCGTATTTTCACCACCATAATGCACAGTCTCTAATTTGTCTGCCATTGCTTTATTTAACACACACATAAGGAACACCTGATTTTTTTTGATTTTTTTTTTACATACAAGCCACACCCACACTGCCCCTTTAACGTTCTCATGGTGTCCTCTATTACGTCCGCCTTACAACAGCACACATAACGTGCACTGCACTATTGGGCGTGCTGCACATTTTAAAGAAAATCTAAGACTTTTCTTTATAGTCGTAAAAATACGGTCACATTTTTGATGTTATGAGTAAAATTCTACCATTTAGATATAATTGAATCGGTGGTTGTATGTTTTTTACCCAGCAGGGCTGGTTTGACATATTTACCTTCTGTAATTACTGCAGTGTTTACTCATTTACTGTACTACCCAGCCGTGAAACACGGTGGCAGGCGGGGTTATTAAAGGGCAGTTTAAGGCGGGCCATCCAACCGTCTTATTATGTGGGCGATGTTAATTTGAGGAACGTCCATTCAGGGTTCAATCTCCTCGTGGATCTCTTTGTGCAGAACAGCCCCACAGATGTCAGTGTTGTGGTGCATGAACCTGTGTAGAGAAAGAGGCAATGGTACCAGCTGCAGACCAGGATGATGGAGCCTTAGTTTCCTCCCCCTGGTCCTGAGTGGTGCCGTCAGGCAAGAAGACACAAGTCAAGACAAAACACAAGTAGCTCATTAGCAGTAATGGAAGCATTTAAAGGTTTATACCCTGGAGTGTCTAAATGGTAATGACATATTAAAATATTCCTCAAGTGGATGAACGTTTGAAGGAACAATTCAAAGAGGAAAAGAATTATAGACTATATTAAAAACAAAGGTGATTTGCCTCGTGCGGTGATGTACGCATCGTCAGGGCCTGAGGAAGAATGAAGTCTCACACACACACACATACACACACACACACACCACGCAGTTATAAACTAGTCTCAGGGAAGTCCCCAAAGTCCAAACATAGAATAACCACCTCTTTGTTTCTCTCGCATGTCAAGTAAACAGTCGACACAGCGGGTCAGTTTGAAACACACCTGTGAATGGAACTCTGTCCCCACGCGGCAGAGGAAGTGGTTAGAACTTTTGCCTTACAACAGCGATGTCACCTGGTTTACTGGTTTTCTACCTGGTCTATCTGGCTGGTGTTTGTTCTCCCCGTGTTTACTGAAGCTTCTGTAACTATTACAGCAAATTGTAAGTCATTTTGGATGAAAGTGTCTGGCACATAGACAGATAGATGGATAGATAGATAGATAAGGTAGAACTTTATTGTTCCCTCGGGAGAAACCTTCCAGAAATTATGGTTCCAGCAGCAGTAGAGCACGGAACAAGAGATAAATACAATAAGTACAAAAAAGACCAATTCAATAGAAACAATATGGGTGGAGTTGAGGTACGTAGTAGTAGTGTTAGTAGCATAGTTGGTAGTCATTCCTGTACGTGCATATCACCAGTACATATACGTATCCACATACATACACACCCAAATGTACATATGTAGGTACATATACTGTACACACACCTATACACATTTTCAGGCACATACACAGCATATCCAAACACATGGACTGTAAAATGTTTCTAGTCTTGCAGGATAAAGACAGACATAGAATCAAAAGACAAACTAATTTCCGTAATTTCTGGACTATAAGACGCAGCTTTTGTCACACAATTTCAACCCTGCACCTTATGCAGAGATGTGGCTAATGTATGCATTTTTTCTAACGGCCACCAGGGGCGCCTGAGCAGAAAAGGTAAGAGTGAGACAGGTGATGGCGAGGAAGACGCAAGTCACAACCGCCAATAAACACCATAGAAGAAGAAGAAGTTTAACGTACGGTAACAGGCTTTGTACATGCATAAGATTAGCATAAACTGACCCTTATCATGGAAATTGGAAAAAGAGTTGTTTGTAAATATCTCATGTTTCAACGTTAGCACATGCAGCTTATAGTCAGGTGCGGGTTAAAGTCCGGAAATTAGGGTTTATCATTTGGTCAAAGTGTCAGGCTGGATTACAAAGCTGACTGGGCTGCGTTTGGACCCCGGGCCTTAGTTTTAATGCAAAAAAAATACATTGTTTACTAAATTTTGATTATCGATGTGATGCTAGAACCCAGTTGTTTTGGAGTCCAGGTTATAATAAAGTAGGATGTAGAGCCCGTGTGTGATGCTGACATCTGTGTGGCCACCGGTCCACACCGCAGTGTCTGTGACTCAAAGGACAGTGACTGCACGCACAACTGGAAGTGTTGCACGTCAGTGGTCATA
>JAFBJS010002679.1:57021-69440 GCA_016785265.1 Paraplagusia blochii | reverse complement strand
GCTAGGATTCCATCATCAATAATGCAACTATATTTGATTAGGAAATATTTTCTCAGTGAAAACAACAACAATAAACTCAAAATGATGCAGAGTCAAGATTCTTATTATACCGGTCTGGCAGCATAAAGTTATAGGCTGTGTGCACTTGAGAAATCATGGCTGTGCCCATTCAGAATTAATTTGGGTAGGAAGATTTTATAGGTAGGAAAATATTTCAGAAATCTGGAAATGTAGTTGTATTAAGGGCTATCCATCTGCCACAACTTGTATAAATATATCTATGGGACAACTATTATTATCTAGTTGTGTTGCGGTAAACGAGTACTTGACTTAAGTGGGGATTAAAATAAACGCTTGTGTAATTACCGGTCCAAAGTTTATCTCTGCAACTTAAAATGACATAAGCACTTTCCCACTTGTAATTTCTCAACCCTTGTCTAATCTATGAGACTGTTGGTGTTTATGGTAGTCACTAAATGTCAGACGACCAGATATATAAACAGTATTTTAATGTGAAAAGTGTGAGGGCGGATGTTGGTTATCAGCTGACCAATAGGCTATCAGATCATAGCCTTCTCTGTGTTACATCACGTCGTGGCTCCACTGCTGCTGCGATGACTGTGGTTTGGGCCGGTGGTTACATTAACTGTCTTTTCTTTGTAGTCTCTTGTGTCTGTGGTCACTCCTGTTGAAAATGGAGTGCACAGCGGCCCGGTCATAAAGTGATTACATCAGACTGCCTCACCATATGAACATCAGCGTGTATTGATTCTACACACACACACACACACACACACACACACTGCAGTACAGTATGAGTTGATTATCCATGGTGAATATTAGTTGACTCCGTGAGTGTGACTGGAATTCTTTCCCTGTTTTTCCAGGTGACGCCTTCACATCAGGCTCCAGTCCCTTCCTGTCAGGTTATCCAGGCCCTTCCTCCTTAAACTCTGACCCTACGTACAGATCCAGCAATCCCAGCAGCCTGCAGATGGCTCAGCTGTGGGCATCACCTGCACACGAAGGTAAAAAAAAAAAAACACACACACACCTTAACAAACACATACTTTTCCTACTTTTTCTGTGTCTTCCGTTGTCTTTTACAATACATGAGGGAAATGCAGCAGGACACGTGACATCATTTCTCCATGACATTTCTCACCGTCTGCACCTGTCCAATGCCCAGGAGGCTTGTTCCTCTTTTCCTCCTCATCATTTACACCAGTGGGATCCTGTTCCATTTCTGTCTCCCTGCCAGCAGCTCCACTCGTGGCTCTGTCCTAAATGCATCCAACTTTCCGTGTCCACCACCATCCTCCCAACTTTACCCTGTCATACACGGCTGTAATCCATCCTTCTCTTGGCTGTTTCCTTTTTGAGACTCCTCTCCTGCTTGTCATTTGTCTGTCTCCCCCTGCCTCGGCTGCTCCACTTTTTCCTTAAACATTTCTATTTTTCGAACTGCCTTCGTTAACACTTTTTGGCATATTGACAGCAGTGTGAAGTTTACCTGCACACCCTACAGCGAGTTACCGCACCTTAAAATAGAGGGTCAGGACAGAGGATTTATTATTTTCAGGATTTACTTTTTCAAGGTTGTGCATTTTGGCAACGTAAACATGGAAATAATTTGGAATAAAAACCATTGAGGATCTTTATTTACGGATTTAACAACCAGATCAGTGACTTTAATTAACTTATTCCCCAAAACAATTTTTCTGTTTTCATAGGAATTCATCATAATTCAACCGTAAGAGACTAAAAGAGAAAAACAAGAGATAAAAGATATTCAAAAAATGTTTGCATGACCCAAAAAAAGTAGAAATATTTTAAAAATGTACTTTTATGTTGAGTGGATCTCTGTTGACCATGTGCAAAGTTTCAGCCTGTGCCAGGCTGTTTTACTTTAAATACAGCCAAAGAATGGGATGTGAGAATAATTTATGAGCACCGGGAGAGATTTTTATCTGGTCAGACGATATTTTTTAAGCAAAAGAATCTAAAGGTCTTGATGAAAGCCCCTGCAGCATCTGACCCTGATAATATTCCTTGTGGTCTTGGAGAGATTGATATTATTTGTTTTTTTTGGCCACAAGAGCATCTGGGTTTATGGAGAGAGATCAATGCTAGCTGTTAAACTGTGGCGGGGAGAAGCCAATCCCACATTCCATAACTCTTGTCACGTCGCTCTGCTTATATTTCTGTCTCCCTATAGTTTCCTCCCTCTGCTGACACTCCTGCCACACCCCCCACCTCTGCTGTCTCCATATCTGCCTTTAGAAACGGAGAGGAGACAGATTTATACTCGGGCTTTGCTCCCTCACACTTTGGGCCGGACCAGCGGCGGCGTCTTTGATAGTTCTGGAAATGGCTGCAGTGTGGGAACAGGGAATGTCTCGCTCTCTACGGGTGGCAGTCTTTTTAAAAACAATCTTGCGGCCTAACACGGTGTCATGGGCCAGACGCAGAGTATCAGCCCGCACGGGTCGAACACAGACGCCCGCAGCATTACACCAGAACGAAATGCGTTGTCTATATTAAGATCTGGTCTCTAAGAGCAGCAGCTGACTGACAGGCAGACTTTTGCCCCACATTCAGTAACAAATGAATTGTTGTAGGAAGAATGATGTTGACAAATGGTTTTCTTATGTAACAATGTCAAAGACGCAGAGTGAATAATTGTAAATGATTCATAAATTTGTCCAGTGAATTTAAAGTATTGACTACTAATATGGTAAATCTAAGCAGTGAGTTAAACCACAAAAGATGTTGAGTTCAACCTAAAGTTCTTTATATATGTTTTTATTATAACAATAAGTGTTGAAGTCATTTGTCAACATTATAACCCATGGAAAAATCATACTTAATTTTTTTCTTTATGCCTGGTACCACTAAAGGTGTGTTACATAAGGAATACATTGAACATGGAATGCACTGTTTTTGACTATAGAATAATACCATAGCTATTGACGTAAGAACTGTAAAGATTTGGTTACTATATAAAACAACATATCTGATCTGTTGTTATGGTATTTGTCCACACTAATGTACCTTTAGTGAAACCAGGCATTAAAATAAAGAAGAAATGAAAGAAAACAGCAGTGATGTCTCATATTTGTTTCCATGACTGCAGTCTGTACAGCTTCTTAAATTTAGTTTTATCAAATAAAAATATTTTTCTTCATTTAAAATACTTTTAGTTGATTTTAGGATTTTTCTTTAAATCTTAAAATTAAACTTTTATTTTTGCCTGTATTTTGTGGCTTGTTCACTTATGCAGAGACCATCTTGGCCACGTTAACTTATATTTTAATGCCTTTGTCCTCTTACCTTGTTGTGAATCTCACGGCTGCAGATAACACTTCCAATTTGTCCCTTTCCTCTAATAAACGTTTCACACATTCATGTATTTTGTTTTTAGATAACAGTAAAAGTGAAGTTGTTCCATATGTTCTTCCTCTGTCTTCTGGCGTATGGAAATGTCAGTGCATGTGAGATCTCCACCTGTCAGAACCTCTCTGTTCACATCCATTGAACGCCATCAATTAGACCTCACTGAATGTTCCTGCTCACCTTCTCTCCTCGTCCTCCGAATGATTGTTTATTAAAAAAATAGAAAGTGTTTTATCTGGTGCTGCTCTCCTGTGTGTTCTGTATTACCTGCCATATGTGACATGTTGTTTGTTTGGCTCTAGGTTACCCTCCGCTGCCCAGCAGCCTGTACTCCAGCCCGTATGTGTCACTGGGGCACCTTGATCCCCCCTCGCTCTCTCAGCACCCTCTCTATGATTCACATAAAGGTCAGTTCTTCTCACCCGATGTTCATAAAGAGGAAAAACGACTGCACATCTCTTCCTATTTCATAAAGCAAGTGTAGAATATATTTAAGTGGTAATATTTGTATTTCTGTGATTTGTGCGATTGTCTGAGTCCGACCGTCTCCACCCGATTTATGCTGAGCTTCTTTTTCTCTCTGTTAAAATCTCTCTTTAATCGTCTTGTTTGACTTTTGTTTCCTGCAGAGGCTTTTTACCTGCCCGCCTCCCTCAGCCAGTCTTCTCTCCAACCTCCCTCCGTCCACCCGGCCGCCCCTTCCAGCTCTACTCCCCCACAGAGGACTCGGGATTGCGGAAGAGACCGTCTCTACCGAGGGGAAAGGGAGAGGGAGAAGGAAAAGGAGCGGGAGAAAACGAGGGAGGAGCAGCGACCTCACAGTGTGGTGGACCTGACGCAAGATGGGAGGAGCGAGGAAGACCGCATGGCAAGGAGCAGAGAGCGGGAGAAGGAGAGGGAACGAGACTTGGACAGAGATATTTTGTCTTTTCATCCTCACCTCCACCAGCAGAAATCACACTCGCACTCCTCTACGGTGGAGCACAGGTCCAGGCCGTCTCCTCCGCAGCCCAACGTTCCCACAAGTGGAGGTTTGAGTAGGCTCCACCAACCAGAGACTGACAGGGCAGGGCGGGATGAAGACGGCAGCTCCCGGCCTCATCACAATCATAATTCAAATCATAACTCCAGCTCTCAGAGGAAGAGTGACTCTGCTGCCTCTTCAGTCGGGGGGCTCCACCTGTCCTACGGCCTGCCCCGCGGACTCCAGCCGTCCATCTTGCCCCACCCTTGCACACCTAGAGATTCTTTCAGAGAGCAGAGAGTCAGCGCCCCGACGTATGTGCCTTCTGTGGAGGTTTATGACGAGCAGGTCGGGCCAATCCAAATCGCCTCTCAGGCCCGTGACAAATACAGAGAACGCGAGCGGGAGAGGGAACGGGAACGTGAACGGGAGAGAGACAGAGAGCGTGAACGGGAGAGCGACAGGGTGAGAGAAAGTTTCAGGTTTCCCGAGAGGAGCTTCACGGATCACCCTCGACTCTCCCAAACTGGCGATTTGAGCAATCAGAGAGAAGAAGGTTCTGTCATCTGCTCCAATGGTTCCATTGGAAGACGAAGTCAGGACCTGTCTTACTGTTCTAGTCAATCAAGGTTCAGCCCAGAAAGCAGAGACATCTCCAAACACTCAATGAGATTGGGTGTGGAGCGGGCGAGCATGGAGGCTAAATGGAATAACCTCAGTCCGTTGGCCAACTATGCCACTAGTCACATGGCTGCTCTGGCAGCGCAACACGGACACACACTTCCCTCACCCCACAGCCAACCCACGGCAACACAAATGTCCCACTCCCCTCAAACAACTCACCGGCCAGTTGCAAATGCACACTCCCACAGCCATTCTCCACAGACGCACACGGGGTCCGGGCCCGGTGATGAGGGTAGTCAGCGGCGCTACCTCGACCCAACGGCTCTCTACCGACCCGGATCACTAGTGGGAGGGTCCAGTGGTGGAGATGGAGGAGGGGGCCCGGAGCCCTCAGAGGTTTCAGCCATGCAGAGTCTAATCAAATACAGTGGGAACTTTGCCGCCGAAGGCCCTGGGTCGTCCAGGCACGCCACAGATGGGAGAGTCCCCTTCGGTGGCCTGGGATCCATGGTCATGGAGGCTGAAAGAGAAAAGGAGCGAGAACGAGAGAGGGACCGAGACAGAGAGAGGCTAGCGGTCAGCTTGGGTGGTCCAGGGCCTTTGAGGGTCCCTCCCCCGCTCAAGAGAGAACAGGAGCGGCCCGACAGCGCCCGCTCCTTTGGCCGTGAGGGCGAAGGCGAGGTGCGCCACCCTCCGGTTGGTATTGCCGTGGCGGTGGCGCGGCAGCGAGACAGTGGGAGCTCCAGCAAATCGATAAGTGGACCTCCGGACACACAGCGACCCTCGCTGCCGTCAACTATTAAAGGTAAGAACACGCCTGTGTTCACGGGGACAGTCGTCTGTTTTCTTCACAGATGTGAATGAAGCATCGCAGACCCTCAACACCTCACGACCTCAACTGTTTGCAGACGATATATAATAGGAATCATTACTTCTATTTCTGCTGCGCTGTACAGAACGCCACTGCGACGAGCACCGCTATTCCCTGAGTTCAATGGTCCAGAATAAGAGGTTCTTTATCACGGAGCCTGTGAATTATAGACTTCTCCTCCTTCTCTTAGAACAAAGTCATATTTCTCCACTTCCCTTTTGACTGGTATATGTTCCCCGTAAGTTAAAACAACTTACTTAATCACGCCACTGGAGCCAAATTTTGGAGAGTCTCTTTTTGGCAGGACACTTGGCTCTTTTCACCGCATCGCAATTTCCACTCCATTCTCGGACGACAAGGTCATTCAGCGTCCACTGTGCCTCGCTCTCTTCTGTTTGGTTTTGTCTCTCTTCTGTCTTAGCTGCATGTTTTTTTTTTTTTGTGTGTGTCTTTTCTTGCCTTCCCCGAACCTCCACCTCTAACTCCATCTCGCCCACTCTCCTCCAAAACCCTTGCTCTTTCCACTTCATTCATGGAGTGCTTGCCTCCTCCTGTGGAGTCTTTCAAGAGTTTCTTACCTTCTCGTCCCACTTCAGGACCCCTTCTCCTACTCCACTGTATTTCCTCCCCTCTGCCTCCACCCAATTACATTACAGAGTGAAGCTAAAAGCAGCAAACAAGCCTTGAATTACAATAAGACCGTGTGTTGCTAAGCAATAGATCACATTTGAGAGTGACGGACTCTGTGTCTGTGTTTGTGTGTGTGTTTGTGTGTGTGTGTGAGGGAACTGCAGCTACTCTGCCCTCCATGTTATGTCATCTCTGTTGGGGGCTAATTCATTTCCTGCCTGGAGCAGAGCGATTGGTTTTAATAGCATTAGCGGCTCGCTGTCACAGCGGCTCCCAAGTCACGGCAGAGAATTTACACTGGAAAACATAAATACATAAACAATAGGAGGGAGGAGGAGGTGACGGACGGATCAGGAGAGGGGAACGTGATCGATAGGTGGACGGACAGGAAGAGAAGTGTGTTGGACTTAAAGGACTTAACGGAGTGTGTGTGGTGAAGGAACCGATAAGGAAAGGTGTGTGTCTGTGTGTTTCTGATGCAGTAGAAGGAGGAGAGCATGTGGGACAGGCTCTCTGTAACCTTGGTAACAGTGTAGAGACCTTTCTCATGAACCTTGTCAGATTGTTTAAGATTTTTTTTTTCCCCATTCCATACACACAGATGCGCATAAACACACACACATGAGCGGACACACACTGTCTCATCTTGAACGGGTTTTGTGTAAAACTTTGCTGCCACTTCTGCTGCTCAGGGACCTTCAGTCAGAGCTGATGAGATGAGGGACGGTTGAATGGAGAGAGAGGGTGAGGAGAAGATCCTCATGTTTATTCTGGATGAGTTATTGGACTAGTGCTGCTCTACTGCTGCTGCTACTACTACTACTATTACTACTACTACTACTGCTGCTGGTACTACTACAACTATTGCTACTAAGAATACTCTCTTCCCTCTCTCATATTATTCTACTCTGTCACAGACACTTGCCTGCGGCAGCCATATTAAGCAGCACTATGACTGTCAGTAATAATCGAGCCCCAATATGTTACACGTGCTGTGTGTTTACTCTTTATTTTCATGCTCAAGTATTAAAGTAGTAAATACCTACACATTATTTGCTCGTGAAAGTATCTAAACATCTTCCCTCAATTAAGATACAAATATTTGATATTTTTCTCCTATTTTCTTTAAAGCAAACATCCAGAGTGTGCACAGACACGGTATTTACCTTCTCCTTGTTTCTTTTTTTTCCCCCCTTCCTGTTTTCTGCCTATTGTCACTTTGGTATGTTTTCAACGTCGGTGCAGAGATTGACACGGAGGTGAAAGAATAAACACCACAGGGCAGCGCAGTCTGGCAGTTGGAGTGCTGTTAATTGCTTTATTGAAGCGGCTCCACTGTCACGTACAATCCTGATGTCAGTGTGGAAGAAATCCCCATTTGCAGTTAGCTAGCATACATTAGTGAAAAAAAGTGACATATATATCCTGCCAGAGAATGAGAATTTTTGCACAGAATATGTTTTTAAATGTGAATGTATAACAACTTGTAACAACCAGTGGCTCCAGTCATTTACCTTTTTCTAAATCCTCTCCCAGATGAGGAGCGCGTGGAGGAGCGAGCTCATCATCACGACAACAGATTGTTAGCCAGTCGTCTGGAACGAGAACAGGAGAAAGTTCTCCGGTGAGTCGGTGTGAACAACCATACCTGTAGATCTTTCTCTTTTTAACCTCAGGCCTAAGTATCCTTTGACCGTGGCATTGAATAGAAATCAACTCCTCCTGGTTCTCCTTGCAGGGAGCCCAAAGAGCTGTCAGATTACTCCCAGATCCACCCCGCTCCTTTGTCTGGTGGCCTGACGCCCAGTATGATGACGCCCAGCCTCATGACCCCCAACCTTATGGTGACAGGGTCAGGGCGATGGCCTCCAGACCCATCAACTCTGGCCTCTCACCCCTGGATGCCCCGGCCTGGAGCTCCCCCAGTCTGGCTGTCCAGCTCACCATACAGTATGTGGAAAAACTGGAAAATTGTCTTGAAATGCCAACAGCAAAATATCAACCAATACCGATATATTCTGCAGTATTGATACCAAAATTGAGGTAAATCTCAGGAACCAAGCACATTTGGCAGAGTCAGGTCTTTAAACATCTTTACCAATATTACACAGTCCTGCTAATATCCTTCAGTTGACCAATGTTATCGGTCATCACTACTTTAGTTGCATTCAGGCTACGTTGTTAGCTCTGGTCATCCAAGAGTGAACATCAACCCAACACCAACACATGGCTTCGCTGCTGCTTCTGATTGGTGGAGCAGACGGGGAGGGGCTCTCTATCTGTCAAATGTCCAGCAACAGCCTCCAGGGGTCAAGTGCCACAGACATTCCTGATCCATGCAGGACATTCCAGTCTTCCTCCTCCTCCTCCACAATCAATCCTTTTCCAGAAATAACAATATCACTGCACATCTACTTCTGTGCTTCTTTTTTTTTTTTTTTGGTGAACTTTCACATACCAGCTGAAATTACCGAAACACTTGCACTCAGGCACGCACAAACACACACCCAGTAATGTCCCCTAGGCCCAGTTCTGTCTAGACACATGCAGCAAAAAAAAAAAAAGCCCAGAAACACTCCTGGATTCAGTGTGTGTTCTTTCGTGTGTCAACTTCATGTTTGAGTGAATGTTGGTTTTACCTTCACATTTATTTTATTTGTCTCAAACTGAAACCTCTCTTCTTTACTTTTGTTCTCATCCGTTCAGGCCTGGGACCATCCTCGCTCCATCAGACTATCCCCCCAGGCTACCCACCCTCTCTACCGGGCTCCTTACCCCCATCATACCAGTTTGCCAGGGACCCACAGTCTGGACAGCTAATAGTCATCCCGACTGAACACCTGCCACACTACGGTATGAAAACACTTTTGTGTTTGTCTTGTGTTTCCTTTGTGCGTTTGAGCTAAAGACTCCAAAATACCAAAGTGTTGCAGTTAAGCAAATTAAATATTTCTTGCAATGTTGTGACACTAATGGAAACCATTAAGTTCCAGTGTAATCGTCTAATCCACAGGTGTCAAACTGAGGCCCGGGGGCCAAATCTGGGCCGCAGCGTAATTATATTTGGCCCCAAAGATCATATCAAATATGTACTAAAGTAAAAAACATTGAAAAGAACTTTGAAAGGCTACAGATAAGGGCAAATAACACTGATGTGTTTTGGTTCAGATTTATTTTTCATGTGTTGAGAATATTAAGCTGCTGTTCTGGATTCAATGTTCCCAAAACTCAACATTTAATCAGTGTTGACACTAAAAGACAGGCAAGACAGCGGCTGCTTAGGGCTGCAGCCACTAGGGGGACTGGTCAAGAAACATTTATTTTGCTTCATGCACTGATAGGGTGGAGGGCAGGGTGATATCTTGCAAGGAGCCCCAAGAGACTCTAAGACTGCCACTGCATTAAATATCTGGTGAAGGGGAAATTTTTATTTTGTGTTATTTCACTTTGACTGTGACTTGATGCTCGATAGTAGAAGTTCGATAATCCTGATCGAATACACCATTAGAATTATTTTAAGCTTTTTTCCACATTTTTAATGTGAGCAGAGCTGTTAAAGTCCAACAGTTAAAGCACATTTTCTTTTTCTGCCTCCAAATAGATTGTGTTGCTGTATTCCTGCAAGTAAACCCACTTCTAGTTGCACATTTACGACAAAATTCAACAGCACCGCTCAGGTGGCTGCTGTTATAAGTGACAGTTATTAATGTCCTTTCATTATTTTCCCCTCAAAGGATCTTAAGGTTTAGCCTAGTTGATAGCCGTAAGCATGAGCGACATGAAGTCCGAGGTGGTGAGAAGAAGTCTTTAATCCTTTAAAGTAGTGGAGCAAAACAGAGGAACTTCTACACTGCACAGCAGAGACAGCAGCTGTGGGATCAGTTCCATCAAGCAAACGTTTACAAAACCCACACATAAACTTGGCAGACCACAGATAGACGGACTGATAGATGTTCTCCTGATCTCAAGAACTGCTGCTCTCAGACACCTCTCCTCAAATGTATATTTTAGAGAATTTAGAAACAACAACAAGACATCAATAAAAAAAAAAAAAGGTTTTGTGAGGCCTGAATTTTTTTGTTTTTAAAAATTCTTTACTTTCCAAACTTACGACTCGCTCAATGTTTGACAGGTGGAGACGTGCTGGAGCGCGGGGCCCCAGTGTGGTCGAGTGTGTACGGTACAAGCAGCTCATTGCAACACGCGGCCCAACTCCAGCTCCTCTCTCAGCATCAGATGCTTCGGCAACAGGAGCTGCTCATGATTAAGCAGCACGCGGCGCAAGTACTGGAGTTACAGAGGAACGCACAGCTGGTTGTAAGTGAACAAAAAAAAAATAATTTAAATAAAGCAGCACAGTTCAAGAACCATAGCAGAAGCAAAGTCTGACTTTAGAAATGTATTCAGAGCAACGTCCTCTCACGTGTTGCAGGAGCGGTTAAAGGCCAGTGAGCATCGACCAGAGATGGAAGACAAAGCTGACAAGCGGAATGTGGAGCCCAAAGCCAGACCCTCCTCCATATCGTCTCCATCACCCTCCCCCGTGCTTCACCCTCGCAAACCACCACCTCCTTCTCGCTCTCCCACCCCGTCCACATCTTCCCTCACACCGCTGCCTCCGCCCCTTTCCGCAGTGACCAACCTCAAGTCTGAGGAGGGGGGGCAAAGAGTTCTGGTGCCCTCACCGGTGCCCTTGCCTCACCCGCCTTCCCCACGCTCAGCATCACCACCCCCGTCCTCACCGCGTCAGCCTAAACAGGAGACGGCAGAGGAGGAGGAGGTGGGCCGGAGGGAGCAGAGGGAGAGACGGAAGTTAGGGTCTGCTCCTTATCAGGGCATTTTCTCAGGTGTGACTTCCACAGGAGATCAAATAGATCATGTTAAGGATGTGAACCAATGCTGAAGACAAAGATTTGATATTTTTGTTTCTCTGTTGTTCCAGACGTTCCTCAGGGCTACCCATACCAGTCCCTCGCTCCCCAGTTTGGTTCCCCTTTCCCACCATATCACATCCCCACACCACCAACGGCAAACACTGACCTGACGCTGCACCACCGCTCCTCACCCCCAGCCTTCCCCGAGCCCTCACCACATCTCCATCCTAGACTTCTGGAAAGAGACGTCAAGGCACAGAAACCAGAGCCATCGAAAACAGGGTCATTTCTCAAACAGGAACCTGATGTGGAGCGGTCTCCGCCGGAACTTGCACAGGAGCCCCCGCTTTGCCGGAGCTGCAGCCCAAACAGGACCACCCAGGACAGGCACATGGACGAGGAAGCCACCAAGCCCCCGCCGCTACCTCTGCACGCCCCTTGCCTTTTACCGCATCAGGATGAGAAACTGGAAGATGTCAAAGAGGACGAGAAGGAAACGGGACAAATAAAAATGGAAGTGTCATCGTACTTGTGTCAGCCGGTGTTTCCACTGCCCACTCTGCTCACAGAAGCCGAGGCCAAACCACAGGACATCGAGGAGGCGGAGGATGTTTCTGCAGAGCCACACTGCCAGGAGCCTGGCCAGAGTCCCAGTGACCTGCTGGAGCTGAGCACTGGTGTCGTGTGTGAACAGAAACAACTACCTGACATTCCCAGTCAGAAAGAAACTGATGCAGAGACTCCGGTTTATCCCGCTGCGGTTTCCAACTCCCCACTCCCACTGGTCAGTCACGCTGAGGATCCCATGACAGGGATGCTCACCCTGTTGACCGCCTGCGAGATGGCTAACCAGAGCCGTCCCATCACACCACCTGCTCCCATACTCCTACCTCAGGTAGAACACCTAGCTTCTGATACAGATTGTTGCAGCACAGGGAGTCTGGAGATGGTGGCGCTGGAGGGCATGGCCCTGCTCAGCCAGATGACCCCCAGAGAAGTGGAGCAGATCAGCCAGGGGGAAGGTGAGTGAGGATGAGGTACAAAAAAAAACGGCAGCAGC
>JAFBJS010002679.1:25230-56187 GCA_016785265.1 Paraplagusia blochii | reverse complement strand
TAAAACCCAATGTGTTGGACGATGTGGCCCCTGTCTCTTATACACATCTAGATGTGTATAAGAGACAGGTGGATACATTGGTAGAGATGGAGCTACCAGGTAGGAGACAAAGAGGAGATGGATGGAGAGAACAGGGGGAAATGGAATTGTTGACCCGCTGTGGCAACCACTGAAAAAGGACAGAAGCTGAAAGGTTAAAAAAGTGTTTGAATGAAATATTTTCATATGATTCATTCACCATATGCTGTTACACACACACACACACACACAGGTGTTGAAGGCCAAGCGCAGCCACGTCTGCGAACAGGAGCAGCTGGCGTCGGACCTGGACCGAGCTCTGTCGTTGTCTCAGCTCAGCTCCCTGGGCGTGTCCTGCAAACTGACCTCCAACGCCAAGTCCGAGAAGTCGAAAGTCAAGACCGCGGAGAGTCGGAATAAGGAGCGAGCCGTTCATTCTTCCGTCAAAGGAGGGAAACACAAGGCATCAGCCAAGGCCGAGACTTTACCGAAAGTGAAAGGTCAGAAGAAGACGCCGTTGTTCTCACCTGTGAGATCAGAGTTGAGCAGCTGCTCCAACAGTGAGTACCTGACGTCCAGATGGACACACAATACTTGGTCAACGTTGTAAAAGGCAGCAAGATAATGTATTGTTTTGATTTTTAATGAAAGGTACACATGATAGTCAGGCGCTTTTGTCTCCCTCTGCCACAAGAGGCGCTCTAAACACATTTTTAATGTGCTTTATATTGTCTCTGGGTTTCTTTTTTCTTCCCTCACTGTCACTTGTTAAATTAATAACCTCACTTTTCTTGCACCAGACTCAGACTCAGAGGAACACAGTTCGGATCGAGGGGGCTGGCCCCCTCTCTCAGGGACACATTCCCACGGTAACGCGACCAGAAAGCGGCGCTCTGCATCCTCGCCCACGTCCCTGTTGTCCAGCCAGAAGTCCCAGAAGAAGAAACACAAGCACTTATCTCTGCTGCTGGAGGAAGCAGACCTCAGCTCCTCCGACGACTCCTTCGACCAAGGTTACTGACCGAAACCTCCTTCGCTGTTGAGTCCAACAGTGTTGTCTTTAAGGCCTTGTCCGAGCTTGTGTCTGTGTTTGCCTTTTGGCCGTCGTTCTCAGACTCTGCTTTAGCTCGATGAGCTCTACCTCTTTTTGCCGCTGGCTTCTCTGCAACGTTGCCTTTCGAAGAAAGAAAAGAGTTAAAACTATTTCTATGGTGTTTTTTTTTATATTGCCTGGATTGCAAATCATTTTTGTAGCATTTGTACATTTTGACAAATTGTGTGAACTGTGAGATTTTTTTTGCTGTACTCCAGATTGGTACCACAAAGCTTTATTAAAGGTGTTGATATGATTGGTACAGAAAGCCCAGCGCTGTGGTCCTTGTGTCTGCTTCATCTGTCTGTCCGTCTCTGTCCGTCTGTCCAGCTGCCACTGCACCTCACACATCTTTTAGTGCTCTGTTAGTCAAATATCCCTTCAGTTCACTCTGGTGAAGCACCACCTGGCGGAGCACGCAGAACTGAATCTGACCGGCGGAGTTGTGGTGGAGAAATTACAAATAAAGACAATTTGGTGACAGTTTATCTGGTGCTTCATGTTTACGTTAAAACCCAATGTGTTGGACGATGTGGCCCGGTGTTCCATGATGTGGGAAGTGGAAGGAAGACGAAGCAAAAATGATTGTGGCAGATGTTGGGGATATTTGGACAATAGAGCTTCTGTGTCTGTCGCTACTTAACCTTCAAATAACCCTTCTCCCTTTTACGTTGCTCTCAGATACCTCGCTCTGTCCACCCCACGTCCCTCTTCATACCTCTCTATGCTTTGAGTGTCTCTCAGCCTGTTCCATGTGCTTGTGCTGCTGCCGCTGCTGCGACATTACAGAGGCTTGGCAAGGACTAGCGCAGACTTGAGCCTACGCTAACCTCGCTGCGGCGAGTCTACTGTGGCTAAAGCGTTGCTTGAGCTAGACTTTGCTAAAGCCAGGCTACGTCGCCGCGCTGCCCCGCCCTGCCTGAGGCCACACCCCTGTCACCTGCTCTGTAAGTAGGAAGTGCCCCTCCCTCTATTTGTCATTGACAGCAAACGTGGACTTGTACTGAAATTGAGTTGTTTTGGTTGGTTGGTCTATTCCCCAGAAAAATTGAACATCTTCATAGGTGACAGTGGTTACTTTCTCAGAAGTTAGCAGAGAGTGACCATTGTTGCTGGTTGATTCCACGGGGCCTCACAGGGCTGTCCTCAGTGCCTGCTTTGTGTTACTTTGTGTGCTTGGAACAAATTAACACCCTATGGATTCACAGTACAACAATTCATCCCAACATTTTAAAGCAATTTCTGTTAATATTAATATTTGAAAAACGTTAAATTCTAAATTAATTTTTATCGATGAATAATTTGTTTTCCCACTCTTTAATGTCTTTTTTCCAAATGTTATTAAATAACCAATTCCCTGTTGAGGTCATGTGACATGCAGTGTCTTGTGATTCCAAAGACCTTGCTGTGCTGTGCATTCATCCTGAAGGTTAACCCTCTAACCCCTGAGGAGATGCTCCTCCCCTTCATCTTCTAACCCACAGCTAACATCAGCTGCTAACCAACCGTGTGGCTGTAAAAACTCATGGGTGACAAATTAAAACCAAACCAGTGACATGTTTTATTTTTGTTTACAATTAAAACCCAAAAGGTCAAAGGTTTTCTTTCATTTCTGTTGATTTAGACCCAGGTTGACGTAAGATGTTTTTTTTTTTTTACTTCCTTTGAGAACACTGTTGACTGACTGTTGACTGACTGTTGACTGACTGCTATATTGTGTTGAACCGGCTTGAGATCAGGTGACTCATCAACCTCCCCTGCAGCTGTTATTGTAGAATCCAGGTCCTTTGAAATGACAGTGATCGGTCAGAGACACTGTGCAGTGATTTACTGACTTGTTTTACTGCACTGGACAAAAGGTAAAGAATAAAGACCCTCCTCAGGACATCAGCCACCAGAGGCTCTCACTGTTGGTCCATCCATTGTGAACACAGTGCAGGATGAGTCATCTGCCCATGTTTGCTGCTACATAGAACTCTCAGAGGTGCCTTCATCTTCACACTGAGAGTTCTTCTCCCCACCCGCACCTTCATTCTTAGAATAACACCATCTGTATTGAACTGACGGAGCGTCCTTACTCTCTTCTGCTCACGCTCATCAGATGAATGTATTTCTTAATACGTTGCACTAATGCCGGAGCGTCGCAGTCATTAAAACACGCTCAGTCTGCTCCGCTCTCCCTCCCCGTTTAACGACATCTCCTCCTGACAGTCAAATGCTCACGTCGACCTGAATCGATGTTCTCACTGAATCACAGGCCAGTTGAGCAGCCTGTGAACGAATCAGTGCAACATCAGAACTGGCCTCGACCCGATCAGAGCTGCACACGGATTGATTGGACGTTAAGTGCTGACTTGTGTTTGAGTTTTAATTTGTCACCCGTCCCAGTGAGTGTGTTTGTGTCCTCCACGGCCCCGGCTGAGGAGGAAGTGGAGTTTTTCTCCTCTCAATTTGTCACGGTGAAAGGCTGTTAATGATCTGAGTGACTTTCAGCTGCTCTGTGTGTGTGTGTGTGTGTGTGTGTGTGTGTGTGTGTGTGTGTACCATGTGTTAATCTTCTGCTGGATCTTGCTTACACAGCTTAATACCAAAGGTAGGCTGCTGATGTTCTGGAGAATGCATCTCCTGCTGGTCTTTTCACTGGTGTTTCTGTTGATCACCTCAGGTCGATGAGTGTGGGTGATATTTGATGTTTTGTAGCTGGGGATTATTTTTGGTTTTAAAGTCTATGGTTCTGGTGTTTTTTTTGACTAACTGCAACTGAAATCTGATTGTTTTTTTTCTTTTCTTTCCTCTCAAGCTGAAACTTCAGAGGATGACGATGAAGAAGATTCTGATTCTGACGCCGGCTGCGAGGAGAGCGGCCTGGGTCTGTTGGCCAGGTTTGCAGCCAGCGCTCTCCCCGTCAGCTCCGCCCCCCTGAGCCTCCTCCACGACGGCAAACACCGCAGCAAGCCAAGCACTCTGGGTAATGATAAAAACCAATTATGAGTGACTAAGCATCACCTGCTGCACAGAAAGAGAATGAAATATAGATTCCCTTGGAGGGAGTTTAGCAGAAATGAGAAAAATACCAAAAAAAAAAAGAAAAATTCCTCCTGGTTCCATCGACAGAAACCTGTGTTTCTGACTGATTCCCACTGACAGCAGCACCAGCGTTTATTCAGGATTAGGATATTGATCCATGGTTAAATATTCATCCATTTGTAATTGTCACGTCAGGGTGGCCATAATGATCCACTGGTGAATTATGTATAAGTTTCAAATTAATCAATGGCCCAGTCACTGTATCATTGATTTTTTTTTTTTGCTAGAAAATCTAACTCCTTAGTTTATTACCAGCTGCATGTTTATGAGCTGAGCTGAGTCTGATCACCAGGGAGACTGTGAGTGTGTGTGAGTGTGAGTGTGTGTGTGTGTCTACTACAGTCTGTGAGGACCTTGTTAAAATAGCTGTAGATATGGGTCATGGCTCCTCCCACTTCTCAGTTTGTTGCCGTGTTTAAGTCAGTCAGTTATTAATGTCGTCAAAATGACTGAATTACAGGTTGTTTTCATTTGTTTCCTGGATACTTTTAATCACAGAAAATCTGTTTTTCTCAGACTAGAATGAAACTGAACTCCTTCAATAGTCTATTAATGGAAATATAGTCCGTAATTACCTGCGATAATTACCACTAATTTCTCTCCTATTTGTTCCGAGCGGGTACAGAGACCTGGTGTTGTGTTGGTCTTCAAGCTCTGAATGTGTTCTGGACTGTAGTGCTGTGGATGTCTGATATTAATGTTTGTTCAACGTCCAAACACAAAAATTTCAGATTTCATCAACTGATACTAATTTATTCAGCTGTTTGCTGCCACCGAAACCCTCAGTTTTCTCAGGCCTTTATGCACAATTCCAGCAAATTTTGCAAAACACAGGGATTGTGTTATCACATTTTTATGATTAGAGGAAAAACCGATAGTGATCTAAATGTTATTACAGAATTATGCTAAAAATAGTCTATAGCAGGTGCATCCAACTCAAATAAGTGGAGAGCCACCAGTTTCCCATAGATTCTTTGTAATACCACACTGAACCAGTAGGAGGCTGTGGGTCAGGGTTTGGAGAACTATAGGATTTACCATAAACTGTAGAGAACAAATCTATAAAATATTAGCGTAAAGTTCAACTTTCCCATCAAGTTAGGGGCCGCAAAATATCATTCCCTGGGCTGCAAATGGCCCACGGGCCGCCAGTTTGACACATTGACATTCATTATTCAACAGTTGGTTGTTAGAAATGGTGGTAAACCAACTAGTGGCCTTATCTGTTCTGTTTCTAGGTTCTTCTGAATGCGAGTGGTCAGACTCTGGCTCAGACCTGCGTCTAAGGAAGTTCCCCTCTCTGCTCCACGGTAAACGTTCCGCCCCAGAACTCCCCCTGCTCCCACCCGTGTCCCGTCGGAGCGAGCAGTCCAGCCCCAACAAACGAGAAGAAGCACTTGTATCCAAACGCAAACCTCTGCCCAAACCCCGGCCCTCGCCTCGTTCCCCCCGACGGTTCAGCTTCGACCTGAGCAGCTCCGGGTTCAACGGCTTCAGCGAGGACGAATCCTGGAATCGACGTCGCAGCGAGAGGATTTTCCTGCACGATGCCAGCGCCTCAGTCAATCAGATTTCCTCCGTTTCATCCTCGGGTTCGACCAATCAGAACTCGTCATCGTCCTCCTCCTCATCTTCTTCTTCCTCCTCCTCCTCCTCGTCCTCTTCCTCCAGCTCAGCTGCACCTCTCACCCCAAAACCAACGCCCAGACCCAAACCCAGTCAGCCCAGCAAGGAGGTGAAAGATCTGGTGAAGGTACGTCAACAACTGAAATGGATCAGTCTGAAAAAAACACCAGGAAAACAAAGTTATTCTTCTTCAACTCGTCAACTCATCTTTGTGTCTTTTTGACTCTGCTCCTCATTCAAACTCTGGTTCCCTCGCTTTTCTCATCTCTTGTGTATCTACCTCTGTGTGTGTGTGTGTGTGTGTGTGCAGGACACTTTTGTGTGTTTAAGTGTTTGTGTCAAAGTGCCAGCAGGGTTTCCCTGGATTTCACTCAGTGCCGTTCTCCCCTGCTGTCTGTGTCATGTTGCTGACAAGAAAGGACAACTGCAGGCAGCCTAGCAACATCATGTGTGTGTGTGTTTGTGTGTCTGTGTGCGTGTGTGTGTGTGTGTGTGTTTGTGTTTTCCTGCGAGCATGTAAATCGATTCAGCAAATCTTAAATGCCTTCACTTGTTTCTCATGCATTTTTTAACGCCGCGCCGTTGCTTCTGTGGAACAGAAGAAGAAGCCGAAGGACTCTCCTCTGCCCGTCAGCCCGTCCAACAGCTGCGCTCCAATCACGGAGACCTCTGCGCCGCCGCTGAGCCTCAGCCCCGCACGCAAGAGCCAACCCAAGGCCAGGACCAAGTCCAGAGAGGTCAGTGGCTCGATGATGATGATGATGATGAAGCAGTCGTTTAGGATGTGAACTTAATTATCCTGAGAAGTTCTGACTGCGGGTCGTTTCAGTTAATAATTCCAAAAGTGCCAGCGCAGGCTGTAGTTTTTCCTCCTGCTGTTTTAATGATTTCTACGGGAACATTGAACCGACTCTGACC
The DNA here is from genome assembly GCA_016785265.1 of Paraplagusia blochii. Lineage (NCBI taxonomy): Eukaryota > Metazoa > Chordata > Actinopteri > Pleuronectiformes > Cynoglossidae > Paraplagusia > Paraplagusia blochii. The sequence continues at coordinate 49,445 of JAFBJS010002679.1, read as the reverse complement.
GTGTTGTAATCAACTCTGTTCCTGAGTGATTTGAAACCGTTTTTCCAAAGTTCCTACTCCAGTGTCTGATTACTCGGCCTCCACCGTGAGTTTGTTTTGGCAACAGTGCGGACTGAAGAGGGAACATGTGGTGGAGTCGACTGTGACGGATGAATAAAGAGAACAATTCTGTGTAATCCAACAACGGCAGAGCCTTGGATGATGGTGTCACTGCTGTGATGTGTCAACCTTGTAGCTCAGTGAGTTGATACAAAGAAAAGTCCTGGGAGGTGTCGTTCACTGACTGATGGACAGCAGGACGTTGGCAGTAAATGGATTACAGTCAAATACAGAACATTTTCAGTGGTTTGTTGGTCTTTGAGGCGGCAAGAAAAATGTTAAATAATCAGTTTTTTAACAATTTTATTGGCAAAACAAGTTATTGAAAAACATTTACATGACTTCTTACTGAATATAAAATTATTTCTTGGTTCTCGGTTTGTCGTTATGGGTTGATGGTGAGTCCTGACGATGGACCAGTTGAGAACCACTGTCTGATGATACAAGCAGCATTGATGCTGGACCGAGCTTGTAACTTAAATCAACTTTTGTCACACAATTTCAACCCTGCGGCTTATGTAGAGATGTGGCTAATGTATGCATTTTTTCTAACGGCCGCCAGGGGGCGCATGAGCCGAAAAGGTAAGAGTGAGACAGGTGGTGTCGAGGAAGACGCAAGTCACAACCGCCAATAAACACCATAGAAAAAGAAGTTTAACGTACGGTAACGCACTTTGTAGCATAAACTGACCCTCATCATGGAAAATGCCAAAAGAATGAGGCTTATAGTCCAGAAATTACGGTAAATGTGGTTTTATTATGAGTTCTTACCTTGTATCTCCACTGGAAAACCCACGTCTGCTTCTGAGCTAATGTGTTTGTTGTGGTTCAGACTTCCAGAGGAGCCGTCAGTCGTCTGATGGAAAGCATGGCAGCTGATGAAGACTTCGAGCCCAACCAGGACAGCAGCTTCAGCGAGGACGAGCTGGTCCCTGCGCGCAGCCTCAGTGTCCCAGAGAGATCCTCTTCTCCAGGTGGCAGCACTGGTTCAGACTCTTAGAACTGAATGAAATAACTCTGTGAGTGAAGCTCATGTATCTGTGTGCCCTCAGCTCCAGTGCAGTGCGTGTTGGACAAGGACTCTCTGGTGGACGGACTTCGTGTCCTGATCCCGATGGACGACCAGCTCCTGTACGCCGGACACGTGAACACGGTGCACTCCCCTGACATGTGAGTGCGGTGTTTGAATCCCAAAATCGGAGCAACGTGATTGATGTGCAGCCTTTAAATAGAAGCCACTGTTTACACTGTTAAAAGATGCAAATCAGTCAGCGTGCTCCACTTTCTCTGTCTCCACCCAAACTTCTCTGGCCCTGATTGGCTGAAGTACCTGATGCAGGTGCAACTGGGCCGATCCAAAAAAAAAAACACTGCTCTGATTTTAACCATCTCTTCAGTGTGAGTTGATGATAATATTTCTGTGGTTCCTCCCCTGCAGATACAGTGTGGTGGTGGAGGGAGAGCGGGGGAACAGACCACACATCTACTGTCTGGAGCAGCTGCTGCAGGAAGCTGTAAGTCACCTGAAGATCCTTCACTTCCGAACCCGGGTCTGAGCTGACCTCAGCGGTCAGATATAAACGTGGAAGACAAAAGATATGAGGTTTAAGGTTGCGTTGATTTGACGTTTTTGTGTCCCTCGCTCTATTGTTGCAGATCATCGACGTGAAGCCTCCATCCGTGCGTTATCTCCCAGAGGGCACACGCATCGCTGCCTACTGGAGCCAGCAGTACCGCTGCCTTTACCCTGGAACTGTTGTCAACGGTACTGAAGCAGCAGCAGCACGCAATCACGTCCAGCGCCACTGACACGATACGAATCATAATCCACTTACGCACGGACAATTGGATCGTAGCTAACGGCACAGACAAATGTAAAAGATCTGAACAGGGCTGCAGTAACTGTTCTCAGGCACTAGAGTCTGCTATATCCAACAGTTGAGCCTGAGGATTGGAACAAAGCAGTGGTTATTTTTGTTTTCACGCCACCTCCAGACCCACATGTACATTTTTGCATAAATCACTGAATTTGTTACTGCCCCCTAGTGTACTGGAGGTTCATCACAACTTACATTGTATTATTTTTTTTTTTACACTATTACATTAGACACAACCCCTGAGACAGTAGGTCAGAGTTGGAGTCAATTCTCACTAGTTGTTTTTGCCCAAACAGGAAGTTCAGATATGGATGAAAAGGACGATCTGATCACGGTGGAGTTTGACGACGGCGACACGGGTCGAATCCCTCTCTCCCACATCAGACTGTTGCCTCCAGACTACAAGATCCACTGTGAGCAAACACACACACCTCTCACTGCACCACGTCACAATGTTTGGGGATTTTTTTATCTCCAACAAAGTCTTTAAATCACATCTTCTTTTCCATCATGATGATAACAAAAAGATATATTTTGACATTTTATCTATTTATATACAGTAGATATATAAACATAATTTAGAACACCCTGCTTCTGCTTTAATTTCTTGTTTCTTTTTAATGCCTGGTTCAACTAAAGGTACAAATAAAATGATAACAACAGAAAATGTTGTCCTGCATCATATTCATTGTATTCTTTGGCTAATAAACCTTCAGGCATTGAAATGGTACCAGAAACAAGAAATTGAAGAAAGCAAGTTTGGTGTAAGACGTTCTTACCGTGACTCTTACAATGTCAAGTGGAAAAATTGAATCAGACATCAGCCAATCTATGGCCTGAGGTCCAGATGCGGCCTGTTTGGCTTTTAATCAGGTCGGCCACACTGGTCCAAATGATGTTATTAATTTGTGTCATCATTGTATTTGTACAGTTTTCCACCAGAAATAAAAATATGGAAACACAATGCCCTGTTTGCAACTAAAACGAGTTACGAGTTTTTTTCCCATCTGACTCGTCCTCTGTCCCTGTGTCCAGGCGCTGAACCCTCTCCAGCCCTGCTGGTGGCGAGCTGTTCCAGGAGGAGGGTTCGCAAGTGCAGCAAAGAAGCGGGAACGAAGACGGAGGAGACGACGCCGAAGATTAAAGGGAAACCTGGTCGGAAGCCCAAACCCAAACCTGGTGAGACAGAACATCTTGTCTTTTAGAGACACCAGAGTCAAATGAGAATATTTTGTTTTAACAACTGGTTATAAACTTTTTGGGTTCACTGAGGCCTTGAATTACACTCAGAATTACAAATAACTGTTTCCAAATTTCTGGCAGAGAACTCTGCAACGACTCAACTGTGGGTTTTTAAAAACAAACCACAGTCATTTTAATTACGAGAATAATTTAGTGTTTCCCAGAGGAGGAAGAAAAATAATAAAAGTGTTTTTTTTTTTGCTGTTTCAAATGTCTTTGACTCCTGTCGTTGCTTTTTCCTGATGTGAGTTAGTGGACGGGAGCAGCGGAGGACAGTTCTGTCCACACTCCTGTCGTAAAGAGATGAATTTTACACGGTTTGGCTCGGTGCTCATGATGGAGGTTCAAAAGCGTCTCCCTCCTGAGAGTCGTAGCAGGCGGAGAGAAATTGACTTCATTCCTCTTTATTGTTATGACATGTGGTTTGTGCCCCTCATTCCAACATATTAGTCGCTCAGACTATTAAAACGTTCCACTCACACTTACTTCCAGTCAATATACCTTTCAGAGGCCTTGAAAAATACTGTTCTGATAAAAATAGCTCAGGAAGGTGTGTTTTCTCCAGTGTTGTCAGGCACTAAATCATTCTAATACAGCAGCTCTGCTCTCGCTCCCTGGTCTGATTTGCCAACGTCGGCCTTGTTTTCAACTGTGTAAGCACTTTACATGTTCCCTGTTTTCATTCCAAAAATGTTTCGCTGCTGATTTGTCTTCCTGTCCCAACATCTGAGGCTGGAAACCACAGAAATGACGAGGCCACTCAGTGAAAACGTCAGCCTCTCTGTTTACACTGTACTGTGGCCTAAAATAGTAGTTATTAAATATTTTCCATTCTCTCTCTCTCTCTTACAGAGTCTTCCTCGAACCCAGATAGCCGAGAGAAACCTGATCCTCCACCTTCCTCCACCCAGTCCACAGAGAGATCCCAGGCTGCGGCTAAACCCACCCTGGACAGGAGCTCCTCTGTTCAGAAAGTGAGTCAGGAGAAGCCGCGTCCCGCGTCCAGGCCGACAGTGGGAGCGCAGTCAAAGCCGGGACGTAAAAGCTCCAACTCCTCCCCCACCAGGAGTCCTTCCCTCCTCACCCCGTTGCCCAGGAAGAACAGTTCAGGCCAGACATCCGTGACTAAAACGTCACGTCCTCTCCCGTCCTCCCTCTACCCGTCCACGTACGGGAAGGTCCTGACTGTGGACCTGTACAGTGAACCCAACCTCAGCTCCTACAACAACCAGCGCAGGGAAACCACCAGTAGCATCAGTCCCACCACCAGTAGACCCCTCTCCAGACCCATGTCCACATCCAACATGTCCAGGAGCAGCAGTTCCTCCACTCCAAGACCCTCATCCACTTCTACGCCCAAAATCAAGTCCTCCTCAGACCATCACAGCAGCTCCAGGCCCGGTCTTAGCTCAGGACTCTTGCCCAGTCCCATTTCCCGGCCTTTATCAAGTAAATCCAGCTCATCTTTGGCCTCTAGACCTTCACCATCGTCATCGTCCTCTGGACCCAGGCCGCCACTCAAGATGCCGTCAGATCAGCTGACCTCAAGCTCCAGACCCAAATCCAGCCAGGGCCAGAGTGACGGAGTCTCCTCAGTCAGACGGAAGTCCTTGTCTGCAGAACCCCTGGTGAAGCTGGACCATGAGGGCGTCACCTCTCCAAAGACAAAGAAGACTAAGGCTCTGATGCTTCTGGAGGGACGAGGCATCAGACGAGACCCCGCCCCCATCAACACCACCTCAGCCAATCAAAAACTGATGAAAGAAAAGCCCAGAGCTCCAGAGAGGGACGGTAACCCGTCCGAAAAAGACCCCGGCTACAAGTCAGCCACGCTGTCCAAGGAGAAGACAGACGGCCGTGGGAGTGTTGGACGAGGACGGGAGGTGGACGGCAGAGAGGAGACGCTTAAGAAGGAAGAACGAAGCGAGGCGGAGAAGAGGAAGGAACGAACAGTGAAGGAAGAGTCGCAGAGCAGCAGCAGCTCAGAGTCGGAGGAAGAGAGTGAGAAAGGGAAGAAGATGAAGAAGAAGAAATGCTCCTCCAGCTGCACCTCCTCCTCTTCCTCATGCTCCGGCTCCTCTTCATCCTCCTCCTCATCGTCTTCTTCATCCTCATCTTCATCCACTGACGATTCCTCCTGCAGCTCAGACGAAGAAAGGACTCCTACTCCTCCGCCCGCCTCCCCACCTGTGGCTCCAACCAAGGTGAAAGAGGAGTCAAAGGAGGAAGAGGATGTGAAAAAGGAGGTGGAGTTGAAAGTAGAGGAGGAGGAAGAGGAGCTGTCACCTCCCTCTCACTCTCCCTCACAGTCTCCTTCACACTCCCCCTCTCAGACTCCTTCCCAGTCCCCCTCCCAGTCTCCCTCTCAGTCCCCTTCTCCGTCCCCCTCCCCTGCCACCTCACCTCCCACCTCCCCCACACCGGCTCCTTCTTCTCCCTCTAAACCATCTAAACCCACCACTGGGAAAGGCTCTGGTCAACGAGGGCGCCCCCCGAAACCCAAACCCTCTGGAGGAGAAGGAAAAGTGGGGAGGCCCAAGAGGAGGGAGGGCGTGCACCTCCCCACCACCAAGGAGCTGGCCAAACGTCAGAGACTCCCCAGCGTGGAGAACAGGCCCAAGATCTCGGCTTTTCTTCCAGCCCGGCAGCTTTGGAAGTGGTTTGGGAAACCAACCCAGGTGAAGGAGATAAAATGTTGGAAAAAAAAAAGATTATTCTGAAATCTTTGACTTCTCCTCTAAACTTCTAACTTCTCTCCTCTGACGCCGGAACTCCATCACCTCCTGCAGCGACGTGGTATGAAGGGCAAGGCCAAGAAGCTCTTCTACAAGGCCATCGTTCGGGGCAGAGAGATGATCCGTATCGGGGACTGCGCCGTGTTCCTCTCCGCCGGCCGACCCAACCTGCCCTTCATCGGACGCATCCAGAGCATGTGGGAGTCCTGGGGCAGCAACATGGTGGTCCGAGTCAACTGGTTCTACCACCCAGAGGAGACCAACCCTGGCAAAAAACTCACCGACAAGAAGGTAGGAGGTCAGGAGGAGGAGGAAGAGGTGGAAGTGTGAAATCCTCCAGCTGAGAATCAGAAAAATAAGTTGTAATCTGTGTCTGCAGAACTGGGATCAGATGTGTGGTCAGTCTTTACCAGCAGCTCTGCACTCTTCCATCCAGAGGAAGGACTTCATGGAGGTGAGAGGAAGATGGAAGATCTCTTAGATTGTAGAATATTTTATTATATCTAAGCTGTAACTCTTTATTTTTTGAGTAAAACTTTATTCATTGCATACAGTGAGTGTTTGACAGACACTTTTATCCCAACATCATTTGTCGGTGGAGCCTCTGGGTGGGAGTTTAATCCAAACCACATTTCATTCACTCGTATCAAGATCTTTTTTTTTCCCTTTAGTCACTGAGATTTAATGAATTCCTTTCAGCCTCCAGAAATATACTATTAAGTTGTTCTAAAAATGGGTAAAATTACCAGGAGAGGGACAATGAGAAGAGACAGAGAGACAGAGGTAGAGACAGAGGTAGAGACAGAGGTAGAGACAGAGGTAGAGACAGAGGTAGAGACAGAGGTAGAGACAGAGGTAGAGACAGAGGTAGAGACAGAGGTAGAGACAGAGGTAGAGACAGAGGTAGAGACAGAGGTAGAGACAGAGGTAGAGACAGAGGTAGAGACAGAGGTAGAGACAGAGGTAGAGACAGAGGTAGAGACAGAGGTAGAGACAGAGGTAGAGACAGAGGTAGAGACAGAGGTAGAGACAGAGGTAGAGACAGAGGTAGAGACAGAGGTAGAGACAGAGGTAGAGACAGAGGTAGAGACAGAGGTAGAGACAGAGGTAGAGACAGAGGTAGAGACAGAGGTAGAGACAGAGGTAGAGACAGAGGTAGAGACAGAGGTAGAGACAGAGGTAGAGACAGAGGTAGAGACAGAGGTAGAGACAGAGGTAGAGACAGAGGTAGAGACAGAGGTAGAGACAGAGGTAGAGACAGAGGTAGAGACAGAGGTAGAGACAGAGGTAGAGACAGAGGTAGAGACAGAGGTAGAGACAGAGGTAGAGACAGAGGTAGAGACAGAGGTAGAGACAGAGGTAGAGACAGAGGTAGAGACAGAGGTAGAGACAGAGGTAGAGACAGAGGTAGAGACAGAGGTAGAGACAGAGGTAGAGACAGAGGTAGAGACAGAGGTAGAGACAGAGGTAGAGACAGAGGTAGAGACAGAGGTAGAGACAGAGGTAGAGACAGAGGTAGAGACAGAGGTAGAGACAGAGGTAGAGACAGAGGTAGAGACAGAGGTAGAGACAGAGGTAGAGACAGAGGTAGAGACAGAGGTAGAGACAGAGGTAGAGACTCCCTCCATCACTATTATTACTGTAGAGCACTGTAAAACACTTCGAGTGAATCCTCCTGATATTTGCTCCTCTAATCCCGTGTGACAATCCAGGAAAAACTGTCCGTTTGAGGCTAGAATTTTCTGCTCCCTCAGACTCAGGCTGAAGAGACAGAGAGAGACACAGAGAGACACAGGAAGGGACTACGTGTTGTCAACGACTCTTTCTGTTCCATTGTTTGATTTGGTTTCCTTACAGGGGGAAATCCACACTGAATCCAAACCTGCGTCCTGTCAAAGATTTCTGCTCAGTTTGTTGTTTTGCACCGAGGTTGAAACGCACATCAGTCCACAGCTCAAAGACGAGCTGCTTGTCCACCATTTCCCCCTCATGAGGACAGAGTCTGCAGGAATCATGGGACGCTGTTGAAACACAGAGATTGTAAACAATCTATGTAACGCCTATGAAAATTACAAGAAGAATTTATTTGAACCTGACCCTCAATTCTAACTATTTATTTGTTTTAAACCACATTTGTGTCATTACTGCCACCTTTTGGACCATTTCAAATTGTTGACTTTATCTGAAACATTTCAATCCACAAAAGGGAAAACACCAACAGGGGGCAGGATCACTGCAGATACAACGGTGGAAGTTATTGCAGGATTAACCCTTAATGAACCAGGCCGTTAATCAACAGTGTCGAGTCACATGACGTGGATTTCTCCCCCTTTTTTCAGGGTGGTGTTAAAACACCGCAGCTTTTCCTTTATGCACCGAGGTCGTTGATAGACAGAGTGAAGCTGACGACATTTCCTGTTTTGACTCTCGATTATTTCAGCCGATGATTTAGTTCCTCAGTCGGGCTGCGATGTCTCCACCCTTTTAATGTCCAGTCTTAGTCGTTGTGTTTTTCACCTTCATCCTGTCCCACCTTTCACTCTCCCCACCGTCCTATTTGACATAAGTGCACTTTGTCCCAGCCCTGCTACCGCGGAGCACAAATATATACATTATTTTTTTGCCTTTTTTTTTTTTTTTTTTTAACACTCCTACAAACTCGCCCTCTGATTGGCTGATTGCGTCACACACAGAGGAAAACACACAACCACACTTGTCCTGTTTGAGGTCTTTTTTTTTTTTTATTAGCTGCTTGTTACTATGCTCTATGTGCCTATAGTTTAGCTGCTCATAGAGTGAGACTGTTGAATGTTGGGCTCAGAGTTGTGAGCTTTGGGTGTCATAACTCTCCCAGGCCTTAAGACGATGATGATTATTATTTGCTACGCCATTTTCCCGGCTGTCTTTAAATCAGATTGGCGTTTCCTCCGATCTGACGACATAGGGACTCCTCCCGTTCCCAGGAACCCTCTGTTCCTGAGCTCTTCACCCACGTGGCTTCACCTTCGTGTTCAGATGGAGTGACAGACTCTGCAGTTTTCATGTTCTTGTACATTTCCCAGCGCTTCTTGCCCGTTCTCTGCTTCAACGGCAGAGACAGAAGATTGTCTTGTTGATATTCAATAGGTTTTTTAATATTTTCTTACTTTCTCTCCTGATCGTTTGCTTTTGTCTGATTTTATGGTGTTATCCACACTTGCAAGGGAGGTGTTCCTAATGCCCCGATCCCAGAAAAGAAACAAAAAAAACAGGACACATACGTATAAAGTGAAGAGAAGGTGATTTGCTGCTAGTTCGTTTTGCAGGTACATGGGCAAAATAAGGCCCGGGGGCCAGATTTGACCCCTTCTAGCTTCGTAATCCGGCCCTGTAAACTTGTCCAGATTACACAGTTAGTATTGATTACACTTGCTGCAATGCCCCGTTTACCCTGTAGATGGCGTAGAGAAGGCTTAACACTTTTAAGCAATGATTTATCTCCATCTGTTAGCTCCTAACCTCGGCCCCTGTGTCCCTGCGAAGGATGCGTACACCTGGGCCTGAACGCTGATGTCATTGATGACACAATCAACGGATGTAAAAAAAAATATATATATTTTCTCGGAGCCTCAGCTGCTTCTCCAGCTGCTGCTCCTTTCAGCCTGAAGTGACAGAAAGAATCCTCTCCTGCTGAGTGACAGACGACTGAAAGGATCTGTTTAGTGCGAGAGGCAGCGGTGGATAAACAGCTCCAACCAGTGTTTGCAGAGTGAACAAGTTCAAGTGCCGTGTTTAACCTCTTTTTTTTTTTTTTTTTTTCTTTAACCCCCGACGCTGCTGAAGCACTTTTTCTTACGTGAGTGTGTGGAGAAGTGAAATGTCACACCCTTGTATCATCACACACACACCTTTGTGGTTAACCCTTAATGGTGTGTTTTATTGCCTTTTAGTCTTTATTAGCCTCCTATCTTCATCCAGTCCAAGCCTTTAAACAGGGTCCAACACACACACACACACACACACACACACACACACACGTTAACATGCGTTTCCTCCTTCGCCTTCATTTTCCTGTGGTGTTTTATGAGCCTGACTTCACCTGTTCTGTTTTATCATTTCTTCATTTTGTCCTTTTCTATTTTTTTCGTAATTTTTTTTTTTACTTCCCCTCTCTGAACAATCATCCACGCCTCTCGAGCAATAATTGCTGACAGGCACTGGGAGCTAGCTGCTAAAAGAGAGAGCGAGAGACATAGAGAGCGAGAGAGAGAGAGAGAGAGGTGGACTGGAGGCTGGTTCTTCGTCTGCTGTTCCTTCAGTATCATAATCGTCCTGTTACAGAAAAAAAGATTATTTTGAAGATAAATAGAAATATCATCTAAGTTTTGTAAATGATCGCCGTCGAGGGAAAAGGAAAAAAAACTATCAGAATATACTTTGTACACATATAATCTTGTAATAAGGCAAAAAAGAAAAATGTTTTAGAGATAAATCTGATAAAGCAGATATATTCTGTTGCTCTATACTGTACGTGTAAGGACTTTTTTTCTCCTTTTTTTTACAGACGACAACCATGTTTATCAGTGTTTCTTTCAAATTGCTTTAGTAACTCAGTATTTTATAGTTAATCAATAAACAGATGGAACTCTACTCTGGTGCTTCTGGGATTTTTTTTTATGTGAAACCTAAAGATTTTACTGTTTGATGTTTTGATGTTGCTGTAAAACAAAAAAGACCCAAAAACAACCAGGCATTAATGTGTGATGGTCCAATCCAATCTATGACCGGAATGAAAATCTAAAACAAGATCTTGGAAATTTTGTATAATAACTTAACATTTCATGGTGCAATACCGTGCCACCCCACAGGAGGGCATGATTGTGCTGTGTCGGTCTGCCACCGATCTGATTTATATGTATTTTTTGACATACCCAAACCAGGCAAAATGTCAAAGTTTCTCCACCTCTCAGCAGGACGTTCCCAGATGGTATCGACTTGTGATGTCCGATATTATCGACCCGATGCTATAACAATATTAGTGAGATTGTTACCATTTTTTTCCTAATAACCAGTGCCTGCTTTATTGCACATAGTTTCCTGAGATGTTTATCTTGGAGATTATTGGCAGAAGATGATTTTGGACGTCCCTCGCAATGACAGTTTCTAATATGGCCTGTGCCTGGACGTGTCTTCTCTCCTTGGATATTCTCCCTGTCCTACTGTTTTATTTGTTAGGCTAATTTATGCAAAGCAGCTCCAGGGTATGACTCCACATTTATAGCAGAGTCACATGATTTATGTCGATGTGAAAGCGGCCTTGCTCGTTCTAAAACTGTAACACAAAAAAAAAACACAACACATGAACCAAGCTGCCGCTCGTCCACCCACAATTGAACTCCCACATTTCTCCACTCTGTTCTGGCCCTTTAATCACCACTGGACTCCATCAGGCCTCCATTTTGGCAGAGCTGTAATGAATCTACCGGTTTGCAATAAAATGGAGGAAAGTTGAGTTTCCTGTGCTGAGCTGCAGATCTGACCGCAGGAGAGGCCTTTTCCACCGCTGACCGTTCACGACTCGACCCTCAAACCCTGCCAAAGGTGTGTGAGAGTGTGTTTCCCTCTGAATTCCTGCGCGCCCATGTGTAATTAAATCTGTGCTGACACCAACAGAGTGTGTGTTCCAATTCAGGCGGTGGGAGCAGCAGTCAGGGGTTCGAGTGCCACCGTCCTCTCCCCCGAGGACCAACATCAGCGTGCTGGGAGTCACTGTAAACCAAACGGAGACATGTCCATACACACCCCCTCTTTATTTAGTGTGTATGTTATTGCTCACACCCACAGGAGGGGGGTGTGTCAGCATGCTGCTCTCTGATTGGCCAACATCACACTAACAGGTTCTATATTGGTTGTGTTCTGGTCGCAGTGTGACTGCAGAGAGCTGGGCTTTAAGTGTGTGTGTGGGACCAACACACACAGCAGTTGCCGTGGAGACAGGTATGTGATTGAGGGGGTGTAGAAAAGTACAGTGAAACGCCTTGTTATTACAGAGAGGATTTTGTTCAGAGAAACAACACAACTCACATCTTCATCAAAACAATGTTTTTTTTTATTGAAGTTTAATATTTCCGATCCATCAATGTCAATATGATACGTAATATCTTTTGGAATTGTTCTCCGTTTTCTGTCTGATAATGAAAACTGAAAAATTCCTGAGTTTTGCCAAATTATGTTTTACCTAAAAACAGTTTTGAGGTTAAACGCCTGCATGTTAAAGTGACAGTCACTAGGTGGCAGCATTTTTTTAAGATAAAAAATTATTACCACGGTTATGTCGGTATTGGCTGAAGTCAAAACTGAAAATTGGTGAAGTTGAAAAGTGGACATACTAAATATCAACAAAAAGTTATTATCATACAGCCCAAGTTTTCTTTCTTCGTTGTGTTTGTTTATTGTCTAATTATCCTGAAAAAAAACTAAATATGTAAACAAACCCTGCCCAAAAGATGGTTTAAAAAATCTGATCTATCTGTATTTACACATGAATCACCATAAGATTTTGATATTTTTACATTTCTGTTATTTTATTTTATTTGAATCTCGTTAATAACCAATGATTCTCCTTCAATTTTCACACAAAAAGTTGGAGGTTCTCCATGTTCTTACAGGTGAGTGGTCATCAGCTCTCCCCTCTACAGAATCACACCGACCAAAAATTCTGTTCTTATTACGGTGACTTATTTCATTGAAATTGCTTCATGTTGCACAGCATTTGTCATCATATTTTGTGCATTTCTGGACCAACCAACAGTAGAAGCAGACGTCCAGTAAAACTACATCTGTAAACAACTACTACCACGACTCCTCTGTACTGTGTGTACTCCACCCTGCTCCTTCACCTCCTCCTTATTCACTCTTCCTTTTCCTCCTTTTGTCATACATGTGAATGAGAGATGACAAGTGAGCCTCTCATACAATAGTTCACAGCACAGTCCCATGTAGGACTCTTTGTGTGCGTGCGTGTGCGCGTGCGTGCGTGTGATGTACTGCATATCAATTAGCTATCTATTATTCATGGTGACAACGTCATGAAAGAAAATGTCTCAGTCTTTGTATTTGCGATGTGTTTACTTGTCTATCTGCCTGTCTTTGACACACACTCACTCTGATGCAGCTGCTCCTGTCTTCTGTTATTCAGGCTGGAATAACACTTTCAATAAAATCCTCATGTCCAGATGAGACCAGGACCAGGGATCACGTGACTGAACTCCGAGAATGTGGGGAAAAAAAAAACTTTTGTTCAATAACATCACATAATCAACATTTATCCCTTGTTAGAATGTCTGAAGTCAACATCACAGGCCATTTTTCACCAAAATATCACTATTTTAGTGTTTTTGTTTAAAATACAGGATTTATTGACACTTGGTGTAACTATTATTCGTCTTAGTACCAACAGAGGCCAGTAAAACCCCAATTTCACTAAAAAAAAACAAAACCAATCATCTCGTTTAGTTTTGCAACCAACTAATGGACCACACTATATCAATATGTATATACTGTATATATAAATCTGGGAAATACGAGTTAATCGATCCTTTTTGACGAATGGCGCGAAATTAAAGTGAATAAAATTCAGGCAGTTGGAGAGACTACTGTTGTCAATCAAAGTCTTCCTTGTTATTTACACCTGCGTTTTGTCTTTAAGGCACGCTAACAAGCGAACCGTGCAGACATCGTGACACCAAACGGACTTTAAAGTAAGTGTATTTTTTAAGCTAAAATGTGTAATTATATTGAAGTTAAGCTCAAGTGACGTTAAAGCTATAATTTCACTGGCATTTGAACTCGGCAGCACACACTCAGGGCAAAATAAACCGGCGAGGTTTCTGCTTGGAGCAGAAACTTCATAATCTTTTTCAGTCCATATTTTGTATTATTTACGGTAAGACACTCGAATATGTGTAAAAAAAAGAGCTACTTAAACCAAAAATGTAAGTTATTCATCTTCGAAATCTGTTCCAATATCGAGCCTAAAAGAAAACAAGCCCAGGATTTGGTGTTTCTGACTCAACGCCTCGGAGGAGACGGTTTGTCCAACTTTTCAGGTAGGATTTTAACGCAACTCGAAACACTTAGTAGCTGGGAAAGAATATCTTATCTGAGGCCCGGGTTAATTTTAACTCCAAATAAATGAACAGTCGAGAACCATCATTTCTCCACTCTATTCTCTCCATCTCCATCCTCCTCCCCCTCCTCCCCCCTGTCTCCCTCCTGTCCTCCTCCTCACTACAGTATGTGGAGCAGAATGACTAATGATCAGTTGGTCTGTCACACGGCACAGACTTTCCCCTGCAGCTGCATCCGAAATTAGCACAGGAACAAACACACGTACTCTCACTCTTACACACACACACACAGACACACACTCACACACACCGAGAGAGAACAGGTTGACCTTTGTAACACCACCAAAAAAGACACAACCAGAAGATGTGTGTGTTTGTATGTGTGGACCGGTGTATTTTAGGTTCTTCCTAAACGAGTGTGTCCTTAGCAGGGACAGAAGATCATACATGGAAAGTTTTAGTTGGTAACTTTTTAGTCGTTAACTCTCAGTGGACTGAATGACACAGATATGGAAAGATAACCGAAGTGTTTTCTCTAAATGCTCCACATCCTGCGACCTCCACTGTAGCTGTTCTCTGCACAGTGCCGCCCTCTTGTGGACGATGGAAATAGCTACAGGTGTAATTTTACACCCTATGTTTTATTTTGTCTTGACGTTAATGGCATTTGTGCAGCTTTCAATGTACGTGAACCAGGACTTGGTGTTTTTACGACCTGGATGTCTTGTAAAAAAATAAATCTTCCAAGTCTGATGAGAAGTTTGGCCTAAATCTTCTCCTTTCGCCTTGTCCCTTTTCAGGGGTTGGTACAGCGAGTCAACATTTTCCATCTCCCCCTGTTCTCTCCATCTTCTACTCTTCAACTACCACAAGGTAGCTCCATCTCTAGGATCATTCTTCTACCAATATAACCACTGTCATGTTCATGACTTGCTGTAGCTGTCATGTTGTCCTATTTTTGTAGACATTTACATAATGTTTGAACAAACAAATTATTATTAGCTGTAAAAAAACACACACATATTGTGTTCAAAGCCAACATTTGCATGTGCAATTGTTATTTTCCTGCTTAAACAGGAAAATAAGAAAAAGAAAAAGACCCACTGACTAAATGTGGGTGCATCCTGTTTTTGCAGACGCAGAGAGAAGCTGCTCTGAACCACTTTTAGAAAAAAAAAACACATTCTTTTCCTTCTTTCATGTAAATATGTAAGTGCAGGAATAGCAGCAGCAGCAGGAACCGACATAAAAGAGGCTGCAGGCGCAGATATAAACAGATCTTTATTTCTCTCTGCTGATGTCACAACCCTGGACACAAACACGCAACAGAGTTGACTAAGAAAGGCATCGTTGTTGACATGACTCATGAGGCTCTTGACAGAAAAACAAAAATGTCTACAGTGAGGACAGACAGTTGACTCCAGGCTAATTGTAATATTCTATTAAATACTTTTAAGTTGGGACGCCTGGTGTTCACTTATTGACAATATCTGATATGTCCATGTAGTCCAAACACTAAGTTTCCAATTCTGATCTCTCCTGGTAACATATACAGTATATATTAATCTGTACAAACTAGCTAAAGAGTATGAGACAAATTAAATAAGCTAAAGTGCTGCCATCTTGTGGCTTCCACTTTAACTTACAGCTGTTTATCCCCAAGACTATTTTATGGCACACATCATTTGATGAAACCCAGGTGTTGTGTGATCAGGGTTTCATCATCAGAGGGAAAAACAATGACAATTCTTACAGATTTGACAAAATATGCTAATATTGATGCGATAATATCAACTGGTCAATGTTTTAAGGCAACAATGAGTGTTAAAAAAATAAACATGAAAAACATCAACTTGGACACATTCATTCTGGTTTGAACTAGATGACCCAGGACATGAGGAGACAACAGACACTTTAGTTACACAAATACTTCCATTAAAAGCTCACGTAGCTACAAAACCACCATGCAGTCGTGACATGAAACACGGCAGACGTCTCCTCTGCTCCGCCTTGATTTAAAATTTTCCATATTCACAAATATAATCTGTATATATTTCCCCTGAATGTCTTTCGTCTACACTATTCTCAGATTTCACAGTGTGCAGTCTGTAATAAAACCAATAGTTTCTGAAGAACCGGCGAGACACGGAGGCGGCGTTATCTCTCTCTCTCTCCACTGTGGCTGCTATGAACCACAAACACAAGTAGAAACAAGCCAAATGTCACACGAAGACAAATATTGTCCTGGTGAAGGAGACAGAACACAAAACATGAAGTTGTTTTTTCTCTTTTCTTGTCTTTTTTTCACAGGTCACCGTGTTTGTAACAGCTGCAGAGGGAATGTCGTTCCCTCAGCAGTGGAATAACCTCCAAACCTCAGCAGGGTTTTCCATCTTCTCACCTAATGATCACAGTCATCATTTCTCCTCTTCGCTCCACAGATCCTGACCTTTTGTCCTTTACGCTCCCTGCAGGAGTCGAACTGCGGGTTTATGGTGTTTATGTTTAATTAAGAAATTTTAAAGTGAGACCAGTTTGACTCTCATTAATGTCAAAGGTAGTAAAGTCAAGAATCAGGACAAAAACCTTCCCTAGAATAATATCTTAATGAATTTTTCAGGCATTTTCACTTATAAATACTGTGTATATACTGTGGTTGTCTGCAGAAAGACTGCCCTCTGTCGGTACTTTCTCTTTTTTTTGGAAAATAGCAGGGATAGTTTTTTTTTGGTTAAAATATTTAGGCCAGCAGGTGGCAGCAAAATTCTAGAAACAAGTAGAAAATTGGCAGAATAGACTTTGTTAAATTTAACCTTAATATATTTTGTAGTTTTCGGATTGCAGACAGGTGACATTAAAATTAATCCCAATCATTCATTTAATATCTTTTGGAGATTGCACAAACGGTTATAGCACCCCCTACAGGAGTGGAAGAGAATCCATGTTTCAAAACAACAATCAAAACCGCAGTGTAAAGTTATCACAACACAACACAACCCAACTCAGTGTTGTAGAACCAAAAGACTGACATCATTATAATTGAGGTAATTTATATAATTTCTGATTAGCTTCTTTTAGGATCTGCAACTTTTTGGATTTTCCACCTCAGCAGAACAGAATCAGGACGTAGAAAACTTTTTTTCTGTCCTTCATCAGGTTCCAGTTTCCCCTAAAATAACTGAAAACACCTTGAAAGCCCACAGAGCAGAGGGGCCCCGGGCACCGACAGTGGCATCGGCACAGCAGGAGGTGCAGCTACATACAGTAATGAGGTTAGAATCCCAACGGCACTCAGCCGTTCTTAAAGCAACACCTTCATTATGTAGAGCACGGTGAGGTTTTCATGAGAAGAAGCCACAGTATTTCTGTTGTTTTCTTTTCTAGTTGATGTCAGAATCTGTTTAGTGTGAAATATGGATCTGAGACTCAAACAGGAAATATTTCACAGCTTCCTTCATCTTCAGAGAATATTTTTCAAAACAACCAGAACTCAAAAACAGAAGAAATAAAAAAAGAAATATTATTTTTACCATAGTAAAGAGGAAGAGGCCGGGCCCTGGGCCCTGGGCTGGACTCTTCTGTCTCCAGGATCTCACGTCACCTCGGCTCAAACATCACCAAGTTATAATACATATAAACGGGAAACAAACAAGAAACATAAGAAGTTTGTGTCCAGCTCTGGTTCTGGTCTTGTTATGGCACTGGTTCATATATTTCCATGCTAAATATGCATAAATATATAAAATTATCTTCATCTGCTTCACAACCATGAATCCAAACGTTCCTTTGTTACGGTAGAACCCATGATGTCAGGTTCCATTATTAGAACTTTAAGATGTAAATTAATTCCCTGGTCCAGCGAACGCCTCACGGAACCAAACTCCTCTGATGAAACATCTGCCATATGTTCCCCAGCAGGCGCTGTGACCTGACCTCACGCTGGACAAATATCTCCTGACGTATTTGCTACACAGATGCAGACGCTAACTATGCTGAGGAGATGTGAAGGTCAGTGGGTCAGAGAAGAAGCAGAATAATCCATAATCTGTTACATAATCTGTCGGTCGTTCTGTTCTTCTGAAGCTACATTTACTTTAGTCTCGTCTTTTTTCTTCCAGCAGAGACAGAACAGAACCAAAGTGTCCAATTGTGTCCATCAGAGCTCAGCAGTCTGTCCCCTCTCTCGTGTGTATTGGTGAGTGTTGTTGTAGTTGTGTGTGTGTGTGTGTGTGTATATATATACAGTACGTGTGTACTCAGTAGCTGGTTCCATTGGCAGATATGTGTACATTGAGCCCAGGGAGTCGTGCCCCCACCTGTGGAGCGGTGAAGCTGTAGGCTGCATACGCCACCACGGAGCCGACCATCAGACCGGTCATGTATGAGACGGTCATGGTGTTTCCTGAGGATGGACAGTGAAGGCATCACGGTCAGAAATGGAGCAGAAAACACGGAGAACAGATACGTTACAACAACATTCATTTAACTTAACTCTGTTCAAGACAGTATTCTATATTGTTGTATTAGCATCTGCTGCCTTACCTGTACATTACAGTCAAAGTCACTAGAGGGCAGCATTGCATCTTAGATTTTACCCATTTATGTCGATTATCAGAGATCATATGCAAAACTGGTATTAACAAATAAATATAACCAGTTGTTCCATCCTGACTCCACTCTATTCTATTCTATTAATGTAAATTTATACGTAAATTACAATTCTGTAACATTGTCATTTACATTTCTTCGTCCCACATCGAATTAGACTCATCACATGATAAAAACATTAAAAATAAAACATTAAATGATTAGTCAGAGACTGACCAGCCAGTT
Source organism: Paraplagusia blochii (assembly GCA_016785265.1). Classification (NCBI taxonomy): domain Eukaryota; kingdom Metazoa; phylum Chordata; class Actinopteri; order Pleuronectiformes; family Cynoglossidae; genus Paraplagusia; species Paraplagusia blochii. Next base: position 30,551 of record JAFBJS010002679.1, on the reverse strand, counting down.
CCCTCTGTTCAGGCGGAACTTTCCCTGCAGCCTGAATCATGGGCACGGAACCAAAGTATCCGTTGGTGACTCCCATCAGCAGGGAGAACAAGCAGGGCCAGGCTGGGTGAGAGAGGGTGGGAGCGCCCCCTGGGTAAACGCACATGACAAAGAGGGGGATGAAGACCACCCTCAGGCAGGAGAAGAGGAGCAGACGTCCTCCAGACCAATCGTACGGCAGTGCTGCCAAAATCTAGAGAGAAATGAGAGATATTTACATAAGACAGGATTGTAATGTTTCAAAGGACAAACTCTCACAACTTCCCTAAGAGCTAATAATTTAATTTAAAAAATAAATGTGACTCCAGGATGGCAGCTTTTACTAGTATTAAGATAAAAACCTCAGTCTTGGCCATTAATCTTAAGACAAATGACATTTTTTTTTTCCACCTTCAATAAATGGAACAACTTCTTCAGTGAGTTTTCAAGGACAATGTCAGGGTCAGTGTTTCAGTCGGAGCCTGCAGTGCAGTTAAATCCCTAACTCCCAGGAAGTGTGAAATTAAAATGGATCATTCCAGAGCTTTGAGAACACATTTCCATATCTAGACTAGACTGCTTTAAAGGGATGGACAAAAAAAACACTGCAACTGCAAAGAAAAGATTTTTACAAGAGTGGGAAAAGAGCTACTATGACCAAATACTGTATGTATATATATATGTATATATATATATATATACAGGGTATATATGTTAGTCTACTCTCATGTGCATCATTTCCAGTAACTTCTTTGGCCACATGAGGGCAGCAGACATTTATAAACCAACATTTCACCAAGCCTTGGGACCAACATGTCCCCGCAGTCCTTCAATCATGGCCCATATTTTAACCTTGGAAAATAGTCCAGTAATTCACAGTATAAATATCCACACTGTAAACTATAAATACTATCAACACTACAGATATTATTGAGATAAGAGTCCACAGTGGACAACATTAGGACTGAGAATATGCCATAAAAGCTAGAATAAACAATAGAATCCAGAAATATACCGACATTATCCCTCTGACCCACTTTTTGCTCATATCCACCATTTGAGAAACATTGCTTTTGGAAGCTGCTGAACGACGTAATGCTAGATGAAAAAGTTCTCAGTGAAGACAACAACAATAAACTCAAAATGACGCAGAGTCATTGATACAAGATTCTAACTTTTTATACCAGTCTGGTAGGAGAAAATTATAGGCTGGGTAGGAATATTTTATAGGTAGGAAAAACTTTCAGAACACCAGAAATGTACTTTTAATAAGGAGTATTTATCTGCCACAACTTAACGTACGGTCTGTGACAATAGTGCGAGACATTTAACCGCTCCTAGGTGGTCTAGTCCAGTTGGGGGACACTGGTCTAGTCCACCAACTCTCCCTGATGGTTCTGCCCTCACACAACAGACGTTCTTTAAAAAACCTCACCTTGCCGACGAAGTCCGACATGTTGAAGGTGGCCATGATGAGGATGGGCAGCCACTCCCCCAGGGTGGGGTTCCGTATCTCTGACTCCAGACCAGGAAACAGACACAGAGTGATGCTGTAGGTCACGGCTATAGACAGCATGTAGGCCCAGATGACACGGGACACCACGTAACGGTGAAGGATCATGTCTGGTCAGATGGGACAAAACACACAGCACAGCAGGGTTGGTAGAACAATGAAGAACACGGAGAATCAGGTCTTCACTCTGTGACTGTGTCAAACTGAAACTCTACCTCTGACTCCAGGCCAGCTCCTCCTTATCTTCGCTTTGGGGGCATCAAATCGGATGTAGGTTCCACCAACAAAGTCCTCCACACCTTCTTCTGTTGGGGTCGGACCTGCGCCGCCATTTCCCTAAGCAAACAACAAAACACATCTTAATCATTTTTAGAAAAATAAATCCAAAGAACTTTGGAAAAATGAATAGTCCACCCTTGTTTCCACTTCTTGTTCATTTTGATGCCTGGTGAGATACCTAAGGTGAAGTAGGTGAAGAATTCAATGAACATGAGATCATGGAAGGCCTAAAAGAACTGTTGTCATGACAACGCCATGGAAAAACTGAAGTAATTTTCATTACCATCAAGAAAAACCATAGAAAATGTTTAGATTTCAGCTTTAAAATTAAATTATGCGTATTTGTCCAAAAAAAATTATCTTTACAAGAACCTGACTATTTCAAAATCAATCAACAATTTAGTGACAAATGTGTGGATATTTTTATTTCTGCTCTTTAAAACAACCTTTCTGAGAATTTAAAACATTTTTTTCTCACTCCTACAGTTTCCTGAGTCAGTGAAGGCGTCTCAGCTCAGTCTGAACCCTGGGTTAATAACCTAGAGCCTGGTCTGGACACCATCAGGTAAGGAGATGTTCAGCACCATGGAGAGCTCTCTGTCTTCCGCAACAGTGGACTGTAAATTTGCAGCGGTCTCTGGCTGAGGTTTGATTCTCATCCTTTTACTTTTATGTCTTTGTCACTGGAAATGACTTCGTCCTGGACGTGCATGACATCAGCTCTTTATGGCTCTTGGAGGGGGGACGATGGGGGAGGACGTGGGGGGAGGCTGCAGGTTGATACAGTGAATTCAGAGGCAGAGAGAGAAGAGAGCAGAGCTGACTGTCAATAAGGCCCCGTGTAAACACACACTCACACGCACAGAAGCTCATAAATACATAGTCACATTATTTTAACAACATTTTCAAACACACGACACACTCTGCAGAGCATATGGAGGAAAGAGGGAGAGAGAAAGAGAGAGGAGGAGGAGGAGCAGGAGCAGGAGCAGGAGGAGGGGAGAGATCCATTAGTTGATTAGAAGGATTTCTGTGCCAAAGGCTCCACTCTTCTTGATTATCTCTGGATGCTGAGCTCTGCTTCGGTTTCCCCCGGCAACCAGAACAAAGAGCAGTCTGAATATGTGAAAAACACACACTCATGCACACACACACACACACACATCTTTACACAAGCAAATTTAATAAGGTAAAACATAGGAGAAAGTGAATTGAATTTCAGCCTCGTTGTGCAAAAAAACAAACCAACATACAGCGACGCTGCTGCAACACAGACCAACACTTCATTATTGTTTGTAGATATTAGCCCTTCACCTGCTCAGTTGTTTAATCATACACCCTGATGTCATTTGGTGCAGTGGGTCCCAACCCCTGGGTTGCAGACTGGCACCGGTCCATGGGTCAATTTCTGTTTTTATTTTTTACCCGATTTTGAAAAATTTGTTGTAAATCGAAGACCAAAAGCCCAGGTCTTTGAAGACAGAGTAAGCTGCTTTAATCATGAAATATTGCTTTATAATTGGACAAATTTGATTTTATTGCATCATCTAGTTTCCATGCACTAGGTCTTTGCTCTATAATACACAGCATGAAGCTCTCTAGTGAAGCTGGGAAGTCTTCAAAACTGCCCTGCTGCTTCGAGACCAAGAATTCTACATCACAGGATGCTAAAAAAAGTTGATATAAATTGGATTCAAGTTGAAAATTGTTTTTTATATGGTTAAGAAACAGGAATAGGTAGAAGACAGAGCTGGAGGAGTTAAAGATGCTGCAGACCGGCACCGGTCCATGGGTCAATTTCTGTTTTTATTTTTTACCCGATTTTGAAAAATTTGTTGTAAATCGAAGACCAAAAGCCCAGGTCTTTGAAGACAGAGTAAGCTGCTTTAATCATGAAATATTGCTTTATAATTGGACAAATTTGATTTTATTGCATCATCTAGTTTTCATGCACTAGGTCTTTGCTCTATAATACACAGCATGAAGATCTCTAGTGAAGCTGGGAAGTCTTCAAAACTGCCCTGCTGCTTGGAGACCAAGAATTCTGCATCAAAAGATGCTACAAAAGTTGATATAAAGTGGATTCAAGTTGAAAATTGTTTTTTATATGGTTAAGAAACAGGAATAGGTAGAAGACAGAGCTGGAGGAGTTAAAGATGCTGAGATTCTCTTTAGGAGAGACAAGGATGGACAGGATCAGGAATGAGGTGATTAGAGGGACAACACAGACAGGAAGGTTTGGAGAAAAAGATGATAGAGATGGAGCTACCAGGTAGGAGACAAAGAGGAGTGAGGGAGGACATAGAGGTAGTTTGAGTCAGAGTAGAAGATACAGAGGACAGGGATAGATGGAAATTGTTGACTCGCTGTGGCAACTGCTGAAAAAGGGACAAGCTGAAAGAAGAAGATTTGGTTTTTTTGTCGGTCTTATCCCCTAGGGGTCAATGTAAAAAAAAACTGTTGGACATTTTACCAGTCCAAGTGTATAAAAGGGTTGGGGACAGCTGATGTATGAGACCCTAAGCCATGATATTCGGTCAGACAGACTTGGTGACAGATGGACTGGAGTCCACAGACTTACAAATCTTACTTCCTCTGCAGTCACGTCATGATGGACCCTGTATCCAGTCCCATTGTCCCGGGGATCGTGTCCTTTACCCTGGCCTTTGCCTTTAGCGTGGTCGGTGTAGTACCGGACAAATCTGGAGCGACGCACCAGCAGGTGCAGCAGGAAACATAGCATCTCCATGCTGATGGAGACCAGGAAGAAGATGAGTGTGTTCCTCCTCTCATCAGGTATGAGCAGCTTGGTGAAGATGCGCGACAGAGAGATGATGACACCAGCCGTACCTGTGGGGGGCAGCAGAGGGGACGGGTTAAACGGCATATAGAGCGGTTGGAAGTCTTTGTCTGTCTTCAGGGTTTGGACTCACTCTCTCCGGTCATCACTCCCTGAGTGTAGCGCTTCGGCAGCATCCCCATGTAGCCATAGAAGCTGGACTGCTGCACTGGAGAGGAAACAGGAAGTGGTTACAGCAGGAGGACCAACAGGAGGCTGGACCTCCTGGACCAGAGAAACCACCTGAGGGACACTCAGCTCAGAGGCTTTAACAGCAGCTGATAAACACTTGTATTATAACACAAACACAGCAGGGAAGGATAATAAACCATAAAAACAACAGCTTTATGTTGTTACTGCATTTTCTCTAACGTGGCCTGGAATAGAACTGATTTTATGGAACTGGTTTAACAGCTCAGAACTTTTATTACCTGCAGCTGTGAATAAAGTCAGAATATTTTACTTAATGTGAATGAATTTCAGCTTGTACCTTTTGCAGGTGTTGCCACAGTGAGTCTACAATTTCCATCTCCCCTTGTCCTCTGTATCCTCAACTCCATCTATCTCCATGTCCTCCCTCACTGCATCCATCAATCTACTCTTTGTCTCCTACCTGGTAGCTCCATCTCTAGGATCATTCTTCTACCAATGTATCCACTGTCCCTCCTCTGA